>JAPYYV010024978.1:0-10273 GCA_030522625.1 Copidosoma aretas
TAAATTTCAGTAGTTTTTAGACCAGACTTTGATTTTAAAAAAGAATTACAGCGATTAGACAACCTTTTTTTCTACCGTAGACCTTTAAAGCTATCCTTTCAAAAAAAACCGCAATAATACCCACTTTTACCCCTATTGTTTGAATTTTGAATAAAAGATGTTCAAAACTCAACTCCAGCCTGATATTCATCGATGTTATCCTTTGGAACCAAAGCTTCACAGCCTGTTGCTCCACACAAAATTTTTCGAACAGGTGTCCAGGTACCTTTTCTTTTTGATTCAAACACTTCTTGGGTAGCAGTTCTTGCTGCTCGCAAAGAAGGTGTGACATTTATGGTTTATCGAGAAACTGAACAAGCTCAGGTACAACACAGGCTCCCATCGCTTCCTGTAAGTATCCAGCAAGAATCTCCTAAAAAGAAACAAGTATCATGTGAAGGCATTTAATTTGAAAATGCAATTTTTTATAATAAGTTAAACTTGATGAATTACTCAAATTCTCGTTGTCGGTGTAATTCAAAAAACTTTCCATGTCAGGGTGTCAACGCTGCAGTGCTCGTTGAGTATGGAAAACTTCTACTTTTAGTTCTGTTGAGTCAAACATCTAAAGTGTTTTTTTTGCTCTGAGTCTTTGTATTCTTTTGGTTTTTTATCTTTACATTTTCTTAGTACACCCCAGCCAAATGAGCCTTTTCCGTTTTGTAATTGTGAATTAAAATAAAAGTGTCAAGTAAGATTTCACAAATTATATTGAAAAACTTGGGAAAATAAAATTTCTTACTTGCAATAATCGACCCAGCACGCAAAATGGGCTTAAATTTTTTGGTTTAGTTAAAAACGACCTGAAATCTGCGTTAAGAAATTCTAGCTGTTCTTTTTATTTTACAATACTCTGTTAAGTTCTGATACTGCAGATGGTCGGTATGGATTTCCTTATACTTCTCTTATAAGATCTTTACTCCTACAAAACAAAAAACAAGCATTCAATTTTATTCTTATTACAAACTATAAAATTAAAAAAAAATTAAGTTTACTGTTATATATACATCTGGAATTGATGCTTCATTTTAAAATTAATAAAAACTTTTTTCAAGCATGTATTCGGGATTGATTTCCTCAACTCTTAAAATATTCATGCTGAGTTGATTGTATCTGCTTCACCCTAAACGATCTATTATCAAACAGTAGGACTGACTTTCATTTCAGAGAGTTTCTAGTTTGGCACAGGTGCACGGTCTTGGTAGAATGTCCTCGGAGAGCTTCAGATGGAGATCTAAAAGTGTTTCATCAAAAACAGTTGTAACAACTCCTCTGTAATAGCTGTGAGTTATGCTTAACTCGGAATGGGCACGACTCACTCACTCTGCAAAAAATTAAATAGTTCATGTAAGAGAAAGTATTTTTTTTTTTTTTTTCAATTTATACTAAGTAATTAAAGCAAACAATATAAAAAGAAATTTAACAAGACAAAAGTATACTTTCAAAGTATATGTAACTGAAGGACACTTGCACAATAAGGGAGGTTTGGTGGCTGTTTTTTTATTGTTGTTGTATGGCGATTAGCAGTGTCAGAGGGTTAACCTTCCTATCTATCGACTCTTGCTCTATGATTTTTGTGTCTTCTCTCAGCTTTTATGTGTAAACATGAGTAACTTATCCACTGAGCTGCTGTATTTACACAATCTCTGTTCTCTGCTGGCACCGGCTACGCGAAAACACACACTTAACCCTCCGGTCTCCGGCTGTTATATTATAGGTGTTTACATAGCCGTTAGCCATCGCAGCTGATGGCTCGAGCGTTATATATATGAAGTAAGTATACTGTATTTACACTCGGGCACTCCGCATTCGGCAATCGAATTGATAACCACTGTCAGAGCAGACGACGCTGCTACAGTTTTTCAGACCCTGAAGTTGGCTTCGGAAGAAACAGGCCCCCCACTCCTCTCATTACGGTGCGAGAGTGGTAGGAGGCCTGCTTTTCCGCCATGTTATAACTTTCTGTGCCAACACTACTTATTCAAACTACTACACATGCGTGCCATGCTGGTGGCGTGACTCGCACGCTCGGTAGCCGATGCGGACGCGTTTTTTTGTACTGTTTATCTTTGCAGTTTACAGCAACAGGATGAACGTAAACTCATCGGAAGAAAATTCTTGTTGTACAGTAAGTTATGAAGAAACAGCAGGCTAAGTGCAAAGTCAAAATATTAAATATAGCGGCTGCTGCACGTAACGGAAAAGAAAGCGCATCTTCGCTCCTATTGATCATGTCACGAATTTTTTTTTTGTAAATTCGTTAAAAAATAAGAGCAATTGAATTAACTTTAGTTCAAATCTCTAAGTCTTAAATTGACGGAAATACGATCCATAGCAACGAGTTGTTGTTAATTAACAGCGTTGTTTGTTTATTGAAAATTTTCATTTTTTGGCAGATTGAATGTAACAGAGATAACTATCGATTGCAAAAAACCATATTTGGATCTGATGGCTGTGACACATTTTATTGTAACATCAATATTTCACCTTAACAATTTCGCAATCATAAATTCGACGAATTTGAGATGCTTTTTTATTAACTTTACAGTTTTACGTTTTTCAACTTTGTCAGCCGTTATAAACAATCAAAAAATTTTTAAAAAACATAGCCTTGAATATTTTTAGAACACTATATCCTTGTGTAAAATCATCTCCTGAACAACTTTTACTTGAAACATTTTTCTTCATCGCGTACTTTGCGCGATAATTACAAATAATCCTAAAAAACACCGATTTCGCAACTATTCCGCAATAACAAAGGCGGTTCCGGGGCTGCGATTTATTTAAGATTTCACTATGCTAATTTCGTACATACTTTTTCCTTAATTTCAAGCGTAATTTTGTCCTGTTGGCTGCGACCACGACTTATCCTATTTTTCGATGCTCTGGTACCGCGATGATAGGCAAAACTTATCGTATCGTAAGCAGCAAGTAACTGTATTTCACTACTCTGTATGATAAAACTTACTACTCATGATACAAATCTTACTACTTAATATAAATGAGTACACTTTATAAGATTATATAGAAAAGAAGAGTACACAAAAAAATACATCAGCGCCCAGACTTTTCATTTTAATTTTTTAATTATAAAATTTATATCTTATTATTGATCTCCTTGATAAAATTGTTTTAAGTTTTTCGTACAAAGCAATTTTTTTTCTTTTTAGTGCATTTTTTTGGTTTATTTTCAGAATAGTGTGTTTTAAAAATTTCTATTACTTTTTTTTAATTTAAAAATTTTTATTTTCCATTACCATACAATTATAACTCAGTTGAACAATCGCCCTACGAGCGTACAGAGCCTGAGGAGGTCAACAAATCCGGTAACGTAACGTCGCAGTCGCTACAACTACACAAATAACATCTTCGTCTGTAGTTTATTATACGTTTCTGCTTCCAACAGATCTTCTCTGGATTGACTTAACCAATTTGTTTTTAAAACCTACAATGGGAAGTATAATCGTAAATACGATTAACAAACTTACAGTTTAATATAATATTTTTTACCACAAATATATTGGTAGTGTGATAGTATTTTAAATGACAACATTCAGTCTTTGTTGAACATAAGGCTCGGCTGAATTGTTCACTTTCTTAGTGCTTTTTTGAATTGTCCCCTTTTTTAGAGCTTTTTCGAATGGGCACCTTTCCTAGCGTTTTCTTAAGTTAGCACCTTTTCCCTCCAAAGCACGTAATTCCGATAAAATGTGTATTCCCACCAATTCTTTTGGCCATTATACTGGATTTTCAATGGCATCTCATACCTTGTTATATTCTACTCGTTATTCTATGATACCCATGTCGGTTTGGTTGTAACGAAAATTGTGGAATGCCATTTTGTAGTGACCGCTATATTCAGTGACGTGACATAGTTTGTTGTATTTTAACTATCATATCCTTTTATTTGATATCTACAACGTCGCGGTGGGGGCGGGTTGTACAGTGAAAAGCAATCCACTATTTTACGACGGGTGACATATTTGATTCTGAATTCCGTTGTACAGATTATCGTAGCCTACTCCTGATGAACTTCTATTTGATACCCATGTCAAGAAGAATTTTTAGAAAAATTAAATCTGCCATTTTCTGTCAGCAACGATATTGGATTTTAAAAAGATACCACATCTCGTTGTATCCTACTCGTCATGCTCTTTCATTTAATGCCCATATTAAGGAGGTTACAAAGCAAAAGGTAATCAATAATCTTACATAGCTTCCTGTATAATTCTACTTGTCATGCCCTATTACTTAATATCTCTTTGATGGGGTTATACTAAAACAGGTGGTCTGACATTTGTTATGACTGCCATATTAGATTTACCCTGATATTGAGAAAACTTTAATTTCATGTCTTCAGAACCAAGTGTGCGTGCAAAATTTTAGCGCGATCAGATGTCGGGAAGTGGTCGAACGTACAAAACCCTGCGGATAGACTTTCAAGTAACTTAATATGCTTTACTGCAATGCCTAGATTAACTACTCAATACTTACGTCACATTACAAAGTTCCACACACTAGGCACAGACTAACAGTTTTAAATTCATTTCTACAGTAAGAATTTCGTAAAAAAATGATCATTGTGATTCATTTGAATCTATGCTTCTTATGGCACTCTTTGACATTGGTGCTGGGGGTTAACGAAGACAAACCGTAACGCTGGCCAAGATTTAATAACAGACCTAGCGAAACGAGAAAATCCATGTTGGAGAGGTCGTAAATTAAATTCCGGTCAGCGTGATTCTGGCCGGAATTTAATACTTGACCCCCTGACATGAGAAAATCCATGTTGGAGGGATCGGGTATTAATTTCTGGCCAGTATGATTCTGCCAGGAATTTAATACCGGACCCTCTCGAAACTAGAAAACCCATGTTAGACGGGTTGGGTATTAAATTCTATTCCGCGTAACGCAGCGCTATATTTCGATCTTATATAGTAGAAAATTTAAGTACGCTTCCGGGAAAGCTACTTACAGGCTTGTCTATCTAGCGAGTAGAACGGAAAGCTTGGTTAGCGCGGGCTGTTTGAGTCTCCACATATATGAGGTATATTATATATAAGGTATTCTCGCTTGTGACGTCATTCGAAGATGGCGCGATCACTGTTTTTTTTTTAAATATTTACCTTTAGTGTAATCACAGCTTCAAAATTTCTGAGGATATTTTAACTGATAAAAAAACTTGTAATAACTTATTTGTTTCATAAGCTATCGAATGGATATTTAGTTTGTCGTATATTTACTCGATAAATTATCTAAAACAATAAACGAAGTTATCGCGGGCAAAAAGTAGTTCTGAAAATATTTATTTTCCATTCTCACAAAGGTCTGATGCCATCTATTTTTAAATATAATAATAATGGACACCTGATGAAATTAGAATGATTTATTTTTCGCAATAGTGTGCGGAAAAAAGTCGTTTTCCGCACTGTTTTTAGTGTGGAAAATCGATTCTCCCACATAGTATGCGGGAAAGATGTGTGGGAAAGGTTTTTTCTTACCTAGGGCAGAAAGTGCGGCAGAGCCTTTCTGCCCTCAGGACACATTTTCGGCCCTCCTAATCACTTTCGGCCCACGGGCAGGAAAATATTTTCGGCCCCGGGAGCCGAAAATTTCTTTTTTGCCTTCTAACCTCAAAATAGCACCTTCGCCGCTTAATTTTAGGTTCTCAGGCAGAAAAATAGTATACGTGACTCGTTCGAAAAGGCATCTTTACGAACCTCGTAAGGGCCCTCGCCTTCGGCTCGTGCCGTAAACCTCTCGGTTCGTAAATACAAGCCTTTGCGAACTCGTCCGTAATCTACTATTCTGCCCTAGGACCGAAAGTGATTAGCGGGCCGAAACTGCGCCCACGGGCAGAAATTTGCACTTTCTGCCCTCGGTACAAAAAATGTTGTCCTCACCTCGGGTATAAATATACAACAACCACGCCCTTCGGGCGCGGTAGTCGTATTTTCTGCCCTAGGTAGGAAATGTACTATTTCTTACCATGGGCCTAAAGTGCAGCAGAGCCTTTTCGCCCTCAGGCCGCACTTTGGGCCCTTGAAACAACTTTGCGCCCACGGACAGAAAAATTTTTTATGACTTCTAACCTAAATATAGCACCTTCGCCGCTTGATTTTAGGTTCTCAGGCAAAAAAATAGTATACGTGACTCGTTCAAAACGGCTTCTTTACGAACCTCGTAACGGTCCTCGCCTTCGGCTCGTGCCGTAAACCTCTCAGTTCGTAAATACAAGCCTTTGCGAACTCGTCCGTAATATACGATTTCGGCCTTCCAGGCCCAAAATTTTTTCTGCCTTAGGGCGCAAAATATTTTTGCGGGCCTAAAGTGTGCCCACGGGCGCAAAATTGCACTGTGCGCCCTCGGCAAGAAAAATAATATACGAGACTCGGGCACAAAAGTAAAACAAGCGCGCCCTTCGGGAACAAGCGCGCCCTTCGGGCGCTCAATTTTTTACTTTCTGCCCTAGTGGCGTTATGTACTATTACCGCATAGTGTGCGGGAAAGGTGTGCGGGAAAGTTTTATGCCGCACTCCTGACAATTTTTTTCAACACTTACAAATTTTTTTTTTTCTTAATGGGAGCCACATTGTCCCTATTTTGAGAGGTGGATCTGATTTTTTTTTTTTAAATGAGCCTGTTCGTTGTTTCATAGTTTCGCCCCCAGCACCCCAACCGGGGCTGTCGCCCCTGGACCCCGCTTTGAGTTTTTTTATGCATATAGTTATTCAGAAAGTGAAACTAATTGACTAATTTTAATGCAGTACTCTTCTGCTTTAAATTTAAGTTCCAATGTGGTGGAATCTCTTTTTTTCAAAATTTCTGTTGCCTGAAAAACTCTCGAAAACAAAAGTCGCTGCCAATTTGAAAATCGAGAAAATTCTATGATACTGATCTGATGATAAGATATAAATGCTACCAATTTCATTTGTCCTTTTTTATTTTATTTTTGTTCACTGTAAGGTAAGGTAAGTAATTGTTTTTGCCATTGAGATTTTTTATCACGTAAAAATGCAGGACCTGAAAGCTATCTAGTACCCTTTTCTAAAGCTTCAGGTATAAACCGGGTACCATCATCCGCTGGGTTTAATTTTGACGGGACTCAACGCCATTCTGAAATTGCAGTACTTACCGTGTAGCAGACACACCACCTATCGCGCTCTGACTATTCGCACCTGAAACATGAGTTTCTGCACCCCCTATGGCCAAAAAAAAAACTATATGAGAGGTGCAGGACGCCTATGCATTACACTGTGTGGTATGAAATATTCATCGATTAAACAAGTTAAACGTAAAATCAACTCAAGAAATGTATTTCGTATGAATATCATTTTATCTACTTTATCAAAAAATATATTTTTGCAATCAGATATTGCTTAAGAATAGAGAACCCAATGAATTTCCCATACCTCGCAATGTATTTTGCACCTCTCCGTTTATGTTGCAACAAATTTGGTAACACATCAGTTTACAGAGGGCGCTGACTTGCTTTCAGGTGCCAATACGAATTTTCTCTCAGTGCAGTAACTGACAGACGCGTAAGCTAGTGAGCTTGCATAACAGAAGGTATGTAATTCAGACATAATTATTTTTAAGCTGAGAGGTCTACAGCAGCGATTTACTCGACAAAGTCTCAATTTTTCAAACGCGTATACCCAAATTCTCCATTTTGCATATTCGACTTCGCGAAGATTGTCATCCCACTTTATTCTACTGGACCAAGCTTCTTGCATTAATTTTCGCGATTCAGTGGAAAATGGTATTGCAAAACTAAACGGGTCAAAAATAGACATGATTGCGCTTAAAAATTCGCACTTTGTAGGAATTTTGTCTGCATTAAACAGAAAATTTTTGTCGCTATTTATCTTAAATAATAATTCGTCGGTATCGCACATCCATTGTAAGCCTAAAACTTTTTCATTTATCTTATCATTAGAATTTAATAATATTCGAGATTTTTAATTTTTTGTTGTATTATTCTTGAAAGAAAAATTACTCGCCCAACTATGCATTTCCCAGTTAGCTGCGGAGTTGATTTCCGAAACTTGACGCGCGCGTTTGGAAACTTCATCGATCGAATCACAAGAATCGAGCTAATCATCCATATAAGAGTTATTAATAATGCTGTTAGCTGCTGCGGGATACTTTTCAATGAACTGTTTATAAAAAAATTTTTAATAAAAAGCGCTGAACTTGGGGGATGACTTTACTCCAAAAGTAAAGAGGTCATGACGAACTCTTGTGTTCGATTGATCGATTTCTTCCTCACCAGAGGAAACGTTGGGCGTCACGATCCTCAGATTATATTTTAATTTTAAGAAACATATCTCGAAAATCGGCTTTGATCTCAAATGGTCGTGGTCTAAATCGCATTAATACGCCAAAGAGGATTTTTAGTAAGTCTGGTACAGTAAGAAGTAAATCATTAAAGCTCATTCCGTTTTTTTTTTGCGGCTGCATCAAAGACAAGGCGAACTTTACCGGGTTTATTTATATTTTTTACCCCAAAATGAGGTTAATACCATACCTTTTCCCCACAGAGATTTTTACTAGCCAAATCAGCAAATTTATTTTCGAATAAACGGTCCATTTCTTTATAATATAAATCCGCCTAGGTTGCGTCACGATCAAGAATATTTTCGAGATTTTTAAGCCGGAGAAAGTCAGTTTCTCGACCATCAGTGTTTATATTAAGATCAGATTTCCACGGAAGCCTAATATACCATTTGTTATTTTTGTATTGGCTTCTGACAGAAAAGATTTCTAAGGCAAGTATATTGTTTGAATTATCTGTATCCGTTTCATCGCTCTCTAAAGAATCGCTTTCAAAATGCTTTTTTATTTGTTTGTTTCATTCTTCGTTACGATTGAAATATTTCCCTTCAATTTTTTTTGAGCTAACGATACCAATTTGATGTGCTGAAGACGAGGAAAATTGACCATGAATAGTCCACCCTACATGAGATCGTGAGACTATGAGCGTTTTCTCTTTTAAAACCAAGAATTCTCGCGTCAATATCAGTTTCATTTGATCTTGTCAAAGGTATCTTTCAGTCCCAACCAGTCACTATTTCTTGAAAATACTGGAGATAATGAAGAAAATAGTAGTGCTGTAAGAGAAAAGAAGAAATTGGTCAAAGGAGGAGCTCAAAAGGCATGTTTAAAAAAAGTGAAGCAAAAGTACAAGAATCACCAGAGAGCGTTAGCAGTTTTGTTCATGCCCAAGAGATCCCGTCGTTTGCTAGGGAGGAAGTGAGTACTAATGTCTCATCTCACAACATTAATGATGAAATCACAGATTTAGAGGCTGAGATCGATTCTTCTATAAACAAACAGAATTGTAATTTTTTCACAAAACCCACGAGTTCTGATATACAATTTTTTTTGAACTTTCATCCATGTCAAAATGTAACCCCGAGCCAGTAACATTTGTGTTTTGTATGCAAATAAGAGCGACAGTGCCTTCGTAAAAGGAGGTTTTACTTTTTGGTCTAGATTGACACAAAAAATAGAAGAGCATGAAAGCACATCTGTACACCGGCAAAACGTTGATTATTTTTTTTTATGTAAGAATAGCTTAATCGTAAAAGATTTACTTGTAAAAAATTCATCATCAAATGAAAAAAGTGTCGTCAAAAATCGTGAAATCGTTACCAGAATTATCGATGTAATTGTGGTTATTGGAAAAAGGGGGTTAAGTTTTCGCGGATCTTCCCATGAAGCTGCTTATTACTTAAACGACGATTCATTAGATCACGGCAACTTTTGAGATTTAATTTTATTACTAGCAAAGTATGATTCGATACTAAAAACTCATGTAGATAAAGTTATTGAGCAAAGTGAAAAAACGAGACAAAAACGTATAGCTCTGCAACATTCCCATGAAGATAAACCTTCTTATGGAAGAGGTGGATTAGTAACTTTTTTTCTAAAAATACGTTTAACAGTATACTAAGTGTGATTAACCGACTTATCACTTCAAAGATCGTTTCCGAAGTACGTGAAGCTAAAATTTTTTCAATTCAGATTGATTCGACTCAAGATATAACCGTATCTAATCAATTTTCTATCGTCATTCGATATGTTAAAGAGTCGCCAGAAATTGAAATTAAAGAAAGATTGATTGGCATCACGAAAAGTAGCTCAAGCACTGGAAAATCGGTTTTTGAAATTTTGAAAAACAAATTTAGTGAGCTTGGAATAGATATTAAGTTTAGCATTGGATGTTCTA
>JAPYYV010024981.1:0-10612 GCA_030522625.1 Copidosoma aretas
ACAGCTAGAAAGATTAAGCTAGATAAATAAGTTCAGTGTTATAAATATCTAAGTGTGAATAATAAAGTGATTATATATTATTGTGTTTAATATAATATATAGTGTACTAAGTTTATTTTCCCGAAGCACGCTCCACTCCCAAGGCATCACCTTAGATAGAATTTTTATTTTAGCAGGTTATGGGCCCAGCACGCTTCCACTGTGCCACGTGGAGGTATGCTGAATGTCGTGGAGCTGGGGCGTGCTTCTAGAAGCAGTGTTCGGTGCGTCGGTGGAAGTTGGATTGTAATGCTAGGGAAGTTTTTGTTGCTGACTGTGCGGCTAAAAGAATTCAGTGAAATTTAGCTAGGAAGAAGTGTATTAGTGAATAGGTCTTATTGAGACTTATGTTGTGCTAGTAGAAGATAGAATGACAAGCGAGGTGAGGTGTCTACGTCAGGATTCGCTGGAGAGCGGAGGGAGCACGGGTGCAGTGTGACAGGTGAGCGTGGCTTAAAAGATGGCGTCCAACAAGCCTTTGAAGGACATGTACATGAGTTGAGTCCCTTAGATAGTTTTCGTTACGTTGCTGGTTCACGGTGCGGGCAAGGCAATACAGTGTGAGTAGCGTTGAAATTTTGTTTCTCTCGACTCAGTTAATGGAGTGCGAGGTACGTGTCGAGTGCCTGCATAAGCTAGATAGTTAGACGTGCTGCAACGTTGGCCATCTTGCGTGACCACCTGCTCTATGTCTCTCTCCCTATCTCTCTCTCTCTCTCTCTCTCTCTTTTATTCGCACGCGTGCATAAGTTGGAAAGCTAGACGTGCGGTGACATTGTGTAATGTTGTTACCGGCCCCTTTGCAGTCCCTAGCTCTAGCTACTCTCGCGTGGTTTTGCTGACGGTTTTTCTTCTGTTTAACTGTTTTGATTATTTTTCATGTACTTTCTATTACTGAGATGATTTGAGTTGATCCCTTTTTTTCCTAAATATATACAAAGCTAGAGAGAGAAAGCTAGAAAGGTGAAGTGTATCTAAGTGTCGCTTACAGAAATAAAGGCATACAGTGATTCTAGGAAAATAAAGCTGATTTAGCGTTTTACTGTACAACTTGCACCTTGCCCCAGGGTTTGTTTGATATATATATTTCCTTTCAACAGCTTTAAATAAGTTTGTTTGCACTGTTGTATATAAGTGATTTTGTTTAAATATCTTTTTAATTTAGTACTGCTTAGTTCCATGATAGAATTAATTCCATGAATATATTTTAATGAATTAGTGTTCAAGATGATAATAGAAGAAATTCAATGAAAATATTTTCAACTAATAAATCTTATTTTATGATAGAAGAAATCTAATAATTTTATTTTAGATTAATTATTGCTAGTTTTTATAATAGAAAATTTCCTTTGGTGGACCACCGAACACTGCAGCGAGGGCAGGCGTGGGCAGGCATTACACTGCAAGAGACGTATCGTAACACCAGTATATGTATGCTGAAAAGTTAGATGCGTGTTTACGCTGTAAGTTTTCTCGCCATGGTGCATTCCCCTTGCCTTTTCGGGTTGGTTGGAAATTATAATACTAAATTTTGCGTTGCGCTACATGCTACTCATGGTAGCTTCATATGTGTAGGTTAGATTGATCAATGCTAGATTTAAAAATTATTGCCCGACATAAAAGGAGATATAAACAGTGTCAATTCGAATTGAATTCCATCCAGCGCACACCTTGACGTGTGCATGAACATGTATAATAATATATATACATTAGAATAAAGATTGAGGTAATTAAATTCGGTACGACCCAACACACATGATATACGTGATATACACATGATATACAGATACAAGAAACTACAACGCTTCACGGAATTCACGCTTGCCATGGCTACACAACGAGATATGCTTAAACATTGAGAGACATGTCACGCACAGTACGTAAGCAAGCTGGAATATTCGATACATGGCAGCAAGGATTTTTCCTTACGTATTTTTTCCCTCTTTTCCTCTCTTTTTATGCTGTAAACTTAAGCTAGATATTGAATACTGTACTGCGCAGTTATTGTATATAGTGTTAATATAGAAATAGCATATAGTGTATTTAAATAAATGTGAGTACACATTGATTAATGCTAGTTGGTTCTGGTTAAGTAAGTTATGATTCCTATTATAATTTTTAGTAGAGCAAGGAATAATGAAGCTCTTCTTGCTAACGCAAGTCGAGACGCTGGAAGTATTATATGGCATTCATACGAGTTTTTTTTAGTCTTCGAAAAGGTAAAAATTTGTGGATCGAAATATTATTTGTGGATCGAAATATTAAATTGGTAAAATTAGAATAGAATAAGGTTAGATTGTAATAATTAAGTTTCCATTCAAATAAATTGGTATGTAAATCGGAATATGTGATAAAGGTGCTGCCTTCTCTGGTTGTTGTTCGTCAAGAATAGTAGCTATCTCAAAATAAGATATTCTGTAGTCTCTGGTTGTTGTTCGCCGTGACAAACAGTCTAATCTATAAGCACTGCATTCTCTGGTTGTTGTTCGCCGAGAGTAGCAAACTGCTAATAAAGTATATACAGGTATCATTTAAGATATGCAGTTTTATCTAAGGAATTAAGAGGTATTAGAGGGGTAACAGCTAGAACAGGGCTAAGAAATAAATCAATTGATTAAGTAAAATAAAAGGTTTCTGAGAAAAAAAAGTACCGATCGACCAGGGCTCAGCCCTCAGACGACCCGACCTAAATACTGATGAGTCCTAACCTAAAGGCAATTTTGCGGTAAAGAGTAGTAAAGTAAAAAATGGCTCTGTGTTCTCTGGTTGTTGTTCGCCGAGACACTCAGTCAAATTTAAGTGTACTATATTCTCTGGTTGTTGTTCGCCAAGAATTACAGCATGTACACAATATGCAGTAAATAAAAAATTGTTTCACTTTCAGAAGAAACAATCAAAGCTCGAACATTAAGTACTTGACAATAGAATGCTAGACTAAAGAATGATTGCACGTAAAGGCAGCTAGATGAAACAGTTTAAAAATTGTGTTGACTATTAAGATAGACTAGAGGTTATAAAATTTAAAACTGCAAATACTAACTCAGGAAAACGAAAAACAGTTAGACAGGGAATGAAGTATATGATAGACAAGTAAGAAAATAAAAGGAGCATTAAAATTTGCCAAATGTTAATAGTTTAGATGAAAAACGAATGCATAAAAGCAGGGGATAGTTAGAAAATAAATAGAAATTTATTTAGTCAAATAATTTTGGAAGAAGTATTTAAATCTAATTTTAATAAATTCAACTTTTAAATAGAATGTATATTAAAGTTATGAATCGAGACCGTGTGACCATGCGCGATTGTAAATTGATATGAAGATTGGGTATTCATTATTTTATATATTGCATAAATTTTAGTTGTATATTTCAAGTTTAATGTATGTGATAAATGATAAAGTACTACCGAGCCAACAGTTTGACGTAGAGAGGTTGGAAAAAGACAAAGTTAGAATAAAAAATGTAGTAAATAAAATTCACTAAGTTATAATTCTGAAGTAGTTTACATCCGTTATCCAAGTAAACTCGTTCTTAAAATTAAATATTGAAGAATAGCAAGGAGTTATTATCAGTTGGAATGGGATGAAAATTATATGAGATTAGTAGATACAAGTTGGATGGAATAGTTAGAACGTAAAATAAAATGCTGTTTGTCGATGAACTTATGATATCAAAGCCGAAGATACTTTCTTCGAAGCGACTGTTGGTAACTTATAGATCATCGGAGATGCCTAATTTATAAACAAAAGCTCGACTGGCAACATCTCATCTGATCTGGAAAAGATAAAGCTAGATGATGGTAGAGATAAAGGTCAAGGTCATGGTCATAGTACGATTTTTCGTAACTTAAACAAAATAAGAAGCTGGACGACAAAGGTGACTCTATGACTTTAACTTTAATGATAAGTTAGAACTACTTACTTGACAAAGTTCATTGGTGATGCAGGGGCCACGAAGCAAATGACTGAATTTCGACTGGTTTTTAATTGTCAAATAAAATAAAAAATTTTATATAATTTGGGTAAACAATGACAATCCGTCAATATTAAGGTCGGAGGGAGCTGGAAAGGTTAGCTGGATGAATTGCTCAAACTAAAATTCTGTAATACAGGCTAGATTGTCAGTAGAAAATGCAGTATCTTTGATACAATTTTGTTGAAATAGTTGAACCTATAAAGATGATGAAAGAATTAAATGAAAGAATTAAAGTCTTTGATCTGTTGTCAAATAAAACATTGTTGTCGATATATTTTTTTCTTATTCGTTTGTCGAGTTAGAAAAGGAAAAGTTTGATGAAATGATTGAATATTCATATTAAACATCGTTGCTAACATGGCAACTGGGAAACATAGAAATATGTCTGTTAATAAATTAATGAATAAGAACAATAAAAGAGTTAGAAGCTAGGAAAGAAACTGAATTAAATGAATCATAGATATATTACATAAAGAAAACGAATGATTGAACACTTACCGAAAATCAAAATCTTACGAGCCCCAGCTTTAAGTACTCAGACCTTTGTGGAAATTTGAATGATACGGAAAATTAATAATGCAAATGATTTCGGTTTAAGAATCACATGAAGTTAAATAGATGCAAAACCTCACAAGTTTTTAAATGAAGTTTGATAAATCAATTATAGATTAAGAAGTTTGTGAAGTTGGATAGAAATTACTAAGGTATCTGTTTAAAATCAGATGAAGATAAATTTTGTGAGAGCACACTTGTGCTTCTTAACGAAAAGTTAGTTTTGAAAGATAAGTATAATTAAACAATATCAATGATTCACTAATTTATTATATAAAAATATGGAAGTGTTTTCGTTTATTAATCGTGAGAAATACATTGAAAAACTAATTCTAAAAATGGAGGGAGAGAAAGTAAAGAAAGCTTGACTAAGAAAGATAGCTAAAAAGTGACTGTAGTTAGAAAATGCGAATCAATGAGATGAAAATTCGCTAGAAAGAAAAAACAAATAGTATTGCTGACAATATCCGAGCAGACGCATGACGTATAAAGAAGCCATATGTTCTAAGATGGACTGGAGTAAAAACAGATCTATAAAGCCAAGCTTGATCAATGAATGGAAATATTAAGCTCGAACAGTAATTATAAATGTGTAAAGATGGAAATTACTAACAACATGGTAAAAATACTTGCCTATCTCGCAAATGCAAATCATTAGATTTGCATGGGTCATAATAAATAAGTTTGACTTGAATGCTTGCCAGCAAGACAAATTTGAAAAATCTCCATGGAAGTGCTAGAAGAGTACAAGAGTTCTGCAGAACCAAAGGAAGATAGAGGTGAAAAACTAAAGTACGCCTTACATGGCTTAAAAATCAGCTCAAAGATAAAAATTATAAAGTTAGAGAAATGGCAATAAAACTTGGGCAAAAATCCCACGAGCTTGAATCTTGCTTTTTCACTTGGAAGAAAATGACCAAGTTTCTAATGCTCTTATCATATGTTGATCACATATTAATAGCTAGCAATAAGTTGGAAAGTTAGAAAAGTAAAGAACAAGCTGGCGTTTTAATTTGAAACGACTGACATGGGAGAACCAAAACATTCCTTGGAATGTAAGTTAAGCGAGACAGATGCAATCGAACTGGAACGCCCATGGGTACATTGAGAAAATGCAGAAGCACTTCGGTTACGGTGAGATGCATCCATAAATAATACCCATGGTCACAATCCAAATGGTAAATAATGGAAGGTGAGAGAGCTAGAAAGAAAATGGACAATTAGACTTTATTATATGGCAAGCAAAGTAATCTATACAGTGAGTTGGTAGGATCTCTTCTATAATTGGCCAACATGGTTTGCCCCGACATAGCATTAATGACTTAGATATATATCAAGTTAGAAAGAAAGTTAGATGACTCACTAGAGTATTTCTGATGCTAGATCTACTGATTGAAAAAGTTCATGGATGACTAATGAGTTTCTAATAAAATGAGTAAGTTATAAAGTTGCTTGGAGGACACGCAAGAAGTCATATGTGGTCTTGTCAACGTGTCAGGCAGAGTATGTCGCTATGAGCCATGCTTGCTAAGAAATAGTCTCTCTTCAAAACTCCTATAGTATGCGCAGTAAAGCAGCAATAGCTAGTAGTCAAGTCAGTAAAAGACATAATGAATATCAAAAAATGTGATATTACAAAGTGTGTAGCTAGAAACTTAATTAAAGTTAGATAGATTGAGTCCTAGGAGCAAATCATTAATGTAATGATCAAACTTCTGCCCTTTAAGACTCATGCTAGATTAATAAATATGATTAAAAATAATTTGGATTATGTTCACAGGAATTGGCAATTAGGTTGACCAGTGCAGGCTTCCGAGGGAGGGAGTGCTAAGTATGGCTTGGTTCGCCTGCTCTGCTAGCGCTTCGTGGTGGCAGTGGCGTCTGCCGCAACCAACGAGTCTATGCAAGCGAGAAGGAAGAGCCGCGCAGCGGCGCGCCTCTCCCTTCCCCTCCTCCACTTCTTCTCCGTCTGCCTGCCCGCGCGGTCGTGCTCTTTGAGCAAACAGTCTTTGCGTATTTAGTTACATACGATACAGACTTGGTTTTACAGTTAGTTATCGTTATTAATAATACTAAAGTATTTGTGATGTATTACACAAGCAAACGTTAGATTTCACAGCTAGAATGATTAAGCTAGATTAATAAGTTCAGTGTTATAAATATCTAAGTCTGAATAATAAAGTGATTATATATTATTGTGTTTAATATAATATAAAGTGTACTAAGTTTATTTGCCCGAAGCATGCTCCACTCCCACAGCATCACCTTAGATTGAATTGTTATTTCAGCATCACCATATTTCATGACAAAATTAAAAAAATTGGATACTTCCTGGTTCTGGTCCAAGCTTTGAGTTACTTTTGTTGTTCATCAAATGCATTATGAAAAATTGAACCATACTTTTTTTTATCATTGGTTTTTTTTTCGGCAATATTTTTCATGACTTCCACAAGAATACATTTTTGCAGTAATAATTGACACAGGTTATACATTACGAACCGTTGCTTGTCTATTTGTTTCCAAATATTCAGATTCTTCAACTGCTAATGGGTTTCTATATACTACTAATACATAGGCGTTTTTACTCGTCCCAGTAGCGCTCGTCAATGATTTACATTCATTCAAGTTAAAAACTTCTTCTTCTGTAATCTCAAAGCGATATATATTTATAATTCTGATTTTTACGCGGCAGTCTTATTTGTTGATACTTTTAAATACATTATATAACGTTCTGTCAAAATTAAATAATAATCATACAATGCAATGTGTACGTTCTCTGTTCTCCACTAATTCATGCGCAACAACACAAAAAATGTATTTTCATTACATGCAATTGATGTAATACAGTATTTATTCAATAAATAAATTCGATTATATTTAGAATAACATTAGTTCAAAAAATCCAAATCTGCAAAATGTAAATGTAGGAATCCCTTAGATTCTGCGTAGATTCTATAAAGATTCCACATGCACCTACTTTTCATTTTGCGTAGATCCATGCAGATTCTTTATACTTTCTAGGTAAGAAAAATTAACATTCTGCATACTTTCTACGTAGATTGTATGCTGATTGTACGTACATTCTACGTATGTTGTACCCACATCTCGTTTATATTATGCATATTCTATGAGGATTCTATATAGAATCTACGTAGATTTGTAGTAGATTTTGTCTATACTTAGTTTATAGCATGCATATGTTCTACGCAGAGCTACAGATATTTTACCTTGGCCGCGTTCAGATACCAGATAAATTCTACGTAAATTATACCCAGAACTCGTTTAGATTTCACATAGATTCTATGCATACTGTTCGTAGATTTTATCTAAACAACGTACCAATTCTACGTAGGATGCGTGTAGATTTCGCGTAGATTCTATGTAGATTATTTGGACAGATTCTACATAGAATCTATGTACACATCTACGTAGATTCTATGTAAAATATATGTATATTCTACGTAGATTACATGAAAAAATATATGTTTAATTTACGTAGAATCCACAATATTCTTTTTCATAGGGACGTCAGACTTACCAATGAATTCACCGTCATAAACGCCTTTAAAACGTTGCAAATCCAATTTATCGCACACACGAATCCTAAAACAAAGTGAAAGTGGCTTATATTGTTTAAATTCCTTATTTGATTATTGCGAACTATGTGTGTCAGTATCATTTTCACAGTCATGGAATTACATGCCATATAATTTGAGACGTATAGTATAAGCTACATTCCGTAAAGTTTACGTACCTGTGATTTAGTTTTTTGAGCCACATTGCTCAAGAATCATGTACTAGTGATTGAAACTGAATTATCAATATTTTTGGACTTCGTATTATTAGTCCTTCGTTTGCAGAAATGCATTTCTGGTTGTAAAGTTCGCAGTGATATTTATTTTGACCATCAAGTACTTCACTTTGAAAGTATTCCTGAAGAGATTCTATCTGTGTAAACAGTTGAAATAGTTTATACTATACTTATGATTTGTTATATTGTATAATCTTAGTATTGCCCAACGTTAAATGTATAATCGTATATTAATCAATGAAGATCAATTATAATGACAGGTTAAAGAATGAAATGTGCATCTTTACTTTGCTACGATACATTTTAAGTAAATAAAAACTGTTAACGGATTCTTAATAAAATTTTACTGCATTTCTTAAGAAGCATAACTTATAATACGGCAGAATCAATTCGCTTCCGTTAAAACGATTTTCTAGCAAAATAAGAGATAGCTTCGAATCGTGACTCTGTTTGTCAAGAAATACTCTGCAACTTGCTTGATGCCGTTTCATTTTACGAAGTACAATTACAGGTATATCAAGCTATCTCGCCAAAGTATCGTGCCACACATGGCTCCAGTTTCATAATTTGTCGCTAATTTGTTGCTAATTTGTAACGTCAAAAATAATTTTTTCGATCATTTCGGTGTATTCGACAGAACTTTCAGCGACAAATTAGTGACAAATTATAGCGGCAATGCCGTGAAGGTATCTGCTTTCTAACCGGAGATACGCATGTATGGCTAGCTAGCTTGATATGAAGCAAGCATTGTTGTTAATATCTGTACATCGAAACGAGCGACAAAATTATTTTTGGCGTAACAAATTAGCAACAAATTAGCGAGAAATTATGAACCTGGAGCCGTATGTGACATGATGCTATGGCGAACTAGCTTGATGGACCTTACAATTATGACAAGAATCTTATTTCGAAAACTACATTCGTGCTACGGCTACACAGCAGTATATATGGATGATTCTCCCGTAACTCGCTCAGAACGACTGAAAAACTTTCTTAAAAAAAGATTGACGAAAAAAATTTTTTTTTCCATTATAATTACTCTCAATCTTACCCAAAACAAGTACCCAGAACGATTTTACTACAAATTTTTTTTTCCAAAAGATGTACAACATTTTTAGTCAGTCAATTTTTGCAAATTTTCGACAAAATATGTTCGTCGGCAATGCGTGTAACTAAGCCGGTTTTGAACTTCATGTGTCCTGACCAAGCCCAAACAAGAGCTGAGATTCAATCCTATCGATTGAAAAAAAAATTACTTTCAATTTAGTGCCGCCGGTCGAAAGTTACAGCGGTTCAAAGATGAGCCATAAAAATTAATAAATGGGATATTTTATAGAAATTTCGGAGAAAATCGTTATTTTTCTTCAGATCACTATAACTTTTGATCGGTGGCACTAAATAGGACAAATCTTTTTTTAATTGATAGGGGCTCACATCAGTTTTGATATATGCCCAGACAGGGCCTTCTAACGTACTCTGCTACTTGGCAACGTGCGCTTACTACATGATCGATATTGATCGATACATCTCTCGAAAAAAGGCCCATCAGTCGAAATGCCGACACTAGTGTCTCATAGTTTTGCCCACCAATGCCATAAAAAAAGTTTCGTGGCGATACATTGATTGAAACTCGAATGAAATGCATTTTGACTTTAGATGATCACGGAACTGTCACGGAACTGACATTCGGGAACTGACATTTCGAACTTCGGAGTGCTCTTACAGCTCGTACATACAACACGCAGATCTCTCCGCTTATGATCCATCTGTTGCAATCAGATACCACAGAAAAATGTAGTTTGCATGCCTGGTTACGTGTACCTAGTGGCGGCACAAGGTGATTCGGGAACTGACCCAAGTTGGTGTACGTGACAAAAAACGAAAAATCAAACGCTCAGACATCTACGAGATTAGTACTCTGAACGGCTTTTGCGAAGGCATTTGTTTACTTTTGATATGTACTTTGAAATATGGTTGGTTGTTGGCCCTGTGTCAGTAAACACCACGTTATTTAAGAGGACGTGGGAGGGAACTGTAGAACTAAACGCAGAGCTACCAACTTTTAGAAAATAAAATACCTAACCTTTTTGACAAAACACATAAGCTGATACACAGCTCTAGAGCAAGATACACACATACACACACATATACTCATCCGTTAGTAAAAAGAACTCGTCATGACTTGAAAATTCTAACAGATGGCGCCAGGCGTACTTAAAAGAACGAATTGTACTTG
>JAPYYV010024983.1:0-16821 GCA_030522625.1 Copidosoma aretas
CGGCGTGTTTTTTTTCCCCCCCCCCCCCCCTCCCCCCCCCCCACAGAACTCAGCCGATGCTTTCATGCCCACCGCGAGGAGCTATCGGGGATCTCGCGTCGTAAGTCTGGAACTTTATGTTCGCGCGGCTAAAACCCTCTCCCGCTCCCTAACTTACGATTGCCTCGCATGTTCGCTCGTGCTTTCGCTCCTTTTCCCTCCCCCTTGTACGTACTCACTCACTTACTCGGCCCCGCAGCGGCGGCTTGAGACGTTCACGTCTCTCTCTCCCTCTGTCTCGCACTCGGTCGGGGATATATGTTTGCGCGTCTCCGCGCGCATATTATACTCGTGCGGGCCGCATATAAAGACTCGCGCGGATTCGAGGTGGTGGGAGCTTGAGTGACCCCCCCCCCCCTGCCCATCCACCCGCGGGCCGTTTTCGGAAAAGGGGCGCGCGCGCGCGGGGCCCGCAATTTCCTGCCGCCGCCGCCTCGGGAGTGCAGGGCCCGCGCGAATAAAGTCCGGGACTTATGAATTTCCTTGTCGGCCCTCTCTCGCCCACTTTGGCTCGGTTTGTTCTGCTTATCTCATCGCTCGGACGCGCGACGCGTGGTGCCCCAATACGCCTCCGACTAACTTTCTTTGCCTTCTTCTTCCTTCTCCCCGGGTTATTTGTTGTTGCGGGAAAAACAAGGGGAGATACGCGCTGTCGGCATCATCGGCCGAAATTAATTGGGACGAGCGGTGGAAGTGGAATCGTCGAAACGAGGCGGCCCTTCGCTCCGAGCGGGTCCTCGATTTGTCTTGATTCTATCTCGTTACTGCCATACGTGATGGGCGACCCACGATATTGCACTGGCGTACGCGGCGTTGAGACTAGATTCTCAACGACTGGCGAAAAACACAAATGTTCATGACAGGGTCTCGATGAAATAAATATAGAGCTCGGGTAAACACTCGGCTCGCGGAGGGCGTGAAAAATCGTCGCGCCATTGTGTCCTGCTCTCCATTATTCCTTCCTCGAGCGGCATTATGAAGATTGCTCGAAAGAATACGGGAGAGTAGAAGGGACAAGTAAGAATGGAGAGGCGCGAGGGACACGCGATACGGAATACCCACGGGGGCTAATGCATCGCACAATGGATCAATTACATACATTAGCGGCTGCCCTCTCACCACGAGACTCTCCCCTCACCCTCGACCACGCGGCGAGATATCGATATCACCGGCGTGAGTACGCGCGCGCGAGTGTGGGCGAAAAAAACATTCGCATTAGATGCGGCTGTACGCACACGCACGCGTGAGCCGTGCCCCGATGAATGGGGAATCCTATAAATTATGGCCGCGATCGCTCTTCTCCTCGGAGGGGGGGAGGAGGCCGAAGAGAGTCTTGACCTAGGCACACAAAGCCCGCAGCCAACCCCCCGGCCCGGGGGCCATATATTAGCGCGCATATTATCCGAGGCAGCGGGCCAGACCCCGAGGAGAATATGAAAGTGCAGAGAGCCCCGGGGACTGGATCGAATGTGGCTCGGCTTTGCGCGGATTTTCGTTTGCATTTTTAACGCGCGACTTTCGCTGATCAACCCGAAGGACGCTTTCTTTACTTTTTTCCATTTTTTATCTTCGGCCCTGCGACCGTGATTAGTTTGGATTTTTTTCTCTTTCTTTTTCACGCAACGTTACGTTTCATTTCGAAAAAACAAAAAACAGTATTTGAGCACCACTATTTGCAACGGAGGCGCGGTAAATGCTCAAGGTTTGTGAAAACGTTGAATCATTTTTGTGGTTTTTTTCTAGTTCTTCAACTTTCTGAAACTGAAAATAAGTTTATGACACTGCATCTTTTAGGGAAAAAACTCCATTTTCTCATGTTCAAACTTTAAAGCTTTACAGCGCTAGTGAATGTTTTCTCGTTTCCCATTAAAACTTTCTACAAACAATACGAAAACAAAACCATTCGGAAAATTTGAGCCCGAGTTGAAGATTTAAGACAATTTTGTGGAACAGGAGGTAATCCCAAATCCGGTTTCTCACGGAGGGACGCATCGATCCGAACGGGGTATCATTTTCCAGAACAAGTGTAGCGTACAAACGGCTGCTCTCCTCTTCCCCTCCCTATCAGCTCCCACCCCGGACTCCTCCAAGACGACGCGCATTTAGAGCTAGAGCGCGCCTCGCGTTACGTCAGCGCTACAACAGCAGAGGCAGGGAACCCAAAGCCCTGTCGACACGTCAGCTCGCATGACTCGAGCCAACCCTTCTCGTTGTCTAGCCGCACAGTGCCTGTGTACCTAGTGGACGAGGGAAGGAAGGGGAAAAAAAAAGACGTAAGGGAGTAGCCCTGAGGCATCTACCGGGACTGAGCGGGTTACCGCAGAGGGGGGGCGGGATAGGGGCGGGCGGGGGGAGGGCAGGACGGCGGGGGGGGGGGGCGGGGGGGCACTTTTTGACACACTTTGACTGCAGCGTAAGCGCGGCGTATTTATATTCCCTTTCGTTGGTTTTTTGCGGTTTTCCGTAAGCTTCGGTTATTATTATTGGGTGGTCGATTATTTGCGGTCGTAATGAGTATCGAAGGGCCGCGTCTGCGTGCGAGTCGAGGGCTTTTGACTACTGGCTCCCTACGGGCTGGACGAGTCGTTCCTTCAATAAGTAAAATCTGTTAGAGGGACTTTGGTTTTTGTTGCTGGAAACGGAGCTATTTCGTATGCTATTCATATCTGGGAATATGGTAGTGCGCGCATGGTATTCGCGTTTAAATAAAAGCTGTGCGGCTGATCTGATTAGTAGTAACAGACGAGTTTGATCAGACTGGAAATGTCAAAGTCAAGAATCATATTTTAAAAGACTCGTTGCTGTATCGAGTGAAATATGCGTGACCCGAATCAGCTGAAAAGTGAATCGAACGGACCGAGAGGAAATTACGGGGTACAAGAGAGAGAGAGAGCTAAAGCGCCAATATTGTGGTCTCGTATACAAATACGCGTCTGACCGCGGGTGTTTGACTTTCACGAGCGAACTCGTTCTCATGGCCGTATAATACTATATTCTCTACAAAAAAACAAACGATCCGAAGCGTTCTCATACAAGAGAGGTAGAGAGAGAGAGGAAAGGTCGAAAACTCGAGCTAGCAAATTCACAAGTGGGCTGCACCGCGATTGCGGCGAAGGGACGCGAAGAAAGAAGGGAGTACGATGAATAAAGGAGCCTCCGCGAGACCGCAAGCAGCAAAGGACGCGCTTCCGTCGAAAATCACTCGATTTCGCGTGCAGAGTGTGTGTGTGTGTGCTCGCACGGCGCGGCGCACACGCTCGAGGGCGATACCTCGATAATTCCCCCGGCAAATTGAGGCACAGGAAGTGACGGGCCGATGCGCCTCGTCGGCTGTGCGCGCGAGTGTGATATAAGGTACTGTGTGGGATGCCCGTGCGGTTTTACGAAAACAACAATGCGCGAAGGAGAAGAGAGGATGCACTGCACGTGTGTACGGATACGAGTGATCGAAGGAGCTCGGGTACACACCCCCGCGGGCCGACCGATGGAACTCGAGCGATTCCTCCCTGATTATACGATAACGGCCCCGGGGTCCGATTTCCATCCATCGGCCTCCCCGCTTCGCCCAAGAGATGTTGGCCGAAATAAACTCCCGGCGATGGATTCCGCGTCGAACGGCGCACGCGAAAACCATACTACCCACGCGGCCCTGATTATGATTGCATGTCCGCGAAATTGCACCCCGAGCCTGCGCGCGCGCATTTTCCCCCCCCCCCCCCCCCCCCCCCGCCCGCCCGCCCCCCCCCCCGCCCCCCCTAACTGCTTCCGGCCCCGCACTTTTGCCACTACCCCGCTCGTGTTGCGCGTACATCTACGTGTTGGGTTGTATATGTATGTATGTACACGCATACACGTACGCGCAGGGGCGAATCCGTGCGCGGCTCGTGTCCCGGTGTCTTCCCACGTCAGAGTGACAGACAGCCGAGGCGGGCGCTCGCCTCTGACGGACGGACAGGCCCGGCCGGCCAGACGAGCCGAGACTACTGGCTGCTACCGCCTCGTATTTTATTCAGATCCGACGACCGGGCAATTACCGAACAAGCCTAGCTCTTCCCCCTACCGAATCTCGTCCGTCTCTTTTTCACTCGGCATCGGCGTGCACCGCCGAGGTATTACACAGGCTCGTCCGTCCGTCGAGCTCTGCTGCTGCTGCTGCTGCTGCGTATATGATGCAGCCGGGGATAATTCGATCGTAATGGATAATTACCCCCCAATTGGCTCGTTGCGGGCATCGAGCGCAGCCGCGCGTGACGCCCGACTTCCGCGATCTTACTTTAATCCGCGCGCCAACGTATCTCTGGTTTTTTGCCCATCTCCCCGCTCGACGCGTATACTCTGCTGCGGCTCTCAGCCTGCTGTTCCGCGGGCGCGTGACGAGCGTGGTTTTCAACCCTCGGCTGGAGAGTTGGCCGATCCCCGCGGCTCGTTTCGAGTTATGGAGCGATTGCCGGCTCGGTGGTTGCGCGGGGAGAGGCTCTCCATGGGAAATTTCGCCGCGGCAGCGCGCATGGACGCGATTTCGCTCCGAGTAACGAGGCGAGGCTTTGGCTCCTGCCGACCGACGCTGGGTGCACGTGCGCGATTATCGTGGGTAGCCGCTTTGTAAACAGAAATACTCCTCGTTCCTGCGAGCGCGTCCTTTTTTTTTTTTTTCTCTTTTTTTTTCTGCGGCGGTAATTGTTTTTCGGAGATAAGACCCGTGTACACGTGTTTATTTATGAACCGTGCGTACTTTGTTCGGCTAATGGAAGAAACTTGTACGAGCGTTGCGTCGCGGTCGTTTGAAGTATAGATTTCTTTGCCTCGAGCTGAGTCGAATCGGAGGGAGGGAATGTATGATACCTGATAAAATGTGGAAAGCGCGCGGATGGTAATATGCACGCGTACTCTTTGGGAATTTTTACTAAAATGATCGTACTTTGGGTTTTGTTATCCAGTCGACCAAAAGTGGAAACATGGTTTCATTATTTTTAGATGCCTGGAAATCGCTTTTTTTTATAGTTATCATGGCCCTTGACGTTTAGTATTCGTTTACAATTAAAAGCTAGCTAAAAACTAAAAATATATTATATTCGTAAGAGTGATTTTGCGTGGTTCTTATTGACATCGACAAGCTGTGATGTACTTGGAAAAATCATATAGAACTACTTCAATTGGAAAACTATAAATTTAAGGAGTCTCATATTATGTTAGAAAAGGACTTAATTTATGATAATTAATCTAGTTGTCTGATAAGATTTGATAAGAAACAGATTACACAATACGAAATAAGGTCACTTGATGTGTTGAAAAAAGATTATTTTATCAAAATTGCAATATTGCACAAGTGTATACTGTCAGTTTTTCAAAAAGCCACTCGAAACAGAGACTTTTTTATTTTTCGTATGATTTTAGTGTTCCAAAGCTTATTTTGATCCTTGAACAATTGCTCACAACTTTACCGATTTAAATTTTCAAAACGTCAAGTTTTCAAAAAGCTACTTCTATTTGTTGTTAGTTTTCAATTGTTGGGAGATAAACATTTAGACCTACAATTTTATACACTTAATATTTTTAAAATTCAAATCGGTAAAGTTCTCGGCAATAGTTTCAGGAACAAAATTACCTTCGAAAAATTAAAATCGAATAATAAGTGAAAAAGTCTCTATGTTTTAAGTGACTTGTTGAAGAAATGACATTTTACACTCACGTAATATTGGAATTTTGATAAAATAATTTTTTTTAACTCAATAAGTACCCTTATTTCGTATTATGTGATCTGTTTACTGTAAAATCCCATCAGGCAACTAGAATAATTTTTACAATTTGAGGTCTTTTCTAACATATGAGACTCCTTAAGGCAATGTACCTCATTTACACGTAACAATCTCAACAAGTCAGCTGACATAGTTCAGAGAGTAGAGTCTAGGTCTCGTAGCCTTTATTATAAATGACTGAAGTTTGGTTCGGGACTTCAAGCATTTACCAGAGAGTAGATACGTGGATGTACGGAGCAAACAAAGCACCCTTTCAACCATCACGAAAACTTTAAGAGATATATCTGTTAATTTCGATCTCTGTCATGCTTTAATATTTTTTTTATCATCAAATCATTTTAGCATGCATAGAAAATATTTGCTTAAAACTTTAAACTAGTGCCTCTGCATATGCTCTTTATACCATCTACTTACTCTATTCTAACAAAATCACCAGAAACAAATGCACTGGATAGAGTAGATTTGTATCTTACAAATCGATTTCGTAACATCCCCTTGAATCCTCGTAATTGCAGCCTGTCTGGAAAATCAGTCGTTATTACCTCGTACAATCCAAACGAACCATTCACGGTCCCTCCTTTTTTCCCCGTATGACTTTCAACACGTATCTTTCGCGACGTCTTGTCAGCTGCACCCCGACGCACGACCAAAACCGAACAATGGTCCTTTCATTTCTCTACACGTGGGGGATTAATTCTCGCGACACGTACTGCACCTATACCTGCGCCAGGCAGTCTTTTACTTCCTCTTAATAATATCGAGAGAGAGAAAGAGGTGGGGAGAGCGGGGAGTACAACAAGCCTCACGAAAACTCTTTCTCCTGCCTATTACCTTTTTTAATTCCTCGCTTCGCCGACGCGGAAGCGCGAGCGATCTCGCATCGCCGCATTCTTCTATTTCATTGTCGAGAAAACCAATTTCCCGGTACCTAAATTACGCGGGCCCGGGCACGAAAAAGCCCTGGCAATATCGCGAGCTCTGCCCCCCCCCCCTTCTGGTCGGAAAAGCGGGAGCCCCAAACTTGCACGGGGGGAGAGAGGAATGCTGTGTGCGAGGGCAGTGCAGCTCGGAGCGGCGGGTGTATACGTAGCGTCGAAAAAGAGGAGAAAAGGACCGGGCCGAAGCGAAAACGTTAATTCGAAAGCGTCACGGTTTAATTAAAATTCACGCGAAATCGGGGGAGGCGAGTTGTCGGAGAGTGGCTTTTTGATAATTCATATGCGAATAAAGTACGAGAGACGGCGAAAAATACATACAAGTTTGGCGCAAGGCCGGTCGACGAGCGCGGGGTCCCGCGATGCGAAAATACGATTGTCCTTGACCTATGGGTCTCGCGGAGGCGAGTTTATGCGCTTCCTCCGCGAGATGGGCCGATTACGGCCGCAAGATAGGGGCGAGAAACACTTGCCCTTCATTTATCATACGAGTTTATTTCGTATATAATCCCCGGAACGCGTATCCACGCGAACCGCGCGCTCGATCTGATTAAACTGCTGCTGCTGCTGCCGCCGCTTGCATTTTTGAAAACGTAATCTCGGGAATAATTCGCACCGGCCTTCCTGCTCCCTACAATCTTTTGCAGTCATCCGGCTTGATTATTGTTTCTTTTTGTTTCGACAATGGCGTCGTCAACCTCGGACAAAAGTTTACCCCCGCACGCGCAGCAAAGGTAAACAAGCCATCGACAAAAGCGGACCGGGCGATTTTTCCCCGCGCTCCGCCCCCGTGAACATAAATAAACACGCGTCTTCCTCGGCCAGCGCATACTTGTGTATGTATATGCCCGGCCCACAGCCGGCGGATAGAGAGCGGAACCCGAGAAGATCCCATCTCTTTCTCCCCCCCACAGCACGGGCCGGACCACTCGGGCGGCAAACCAGTTTTCATATTTTTCGCGGGCCGCGATAAATTTGCAACGAAATACGCGAGGGGGCCCCTGCGGTGGCGCGAAAACGCTCGCAGGGGCACGCACGACAATATAACCACGTACATGTTGAGTGTAGTATGAAATCGTGGGTATAATACAGCGTCACGTGGGAGAGAATTGAAGGGTCGATTCGAAGGCAGCGCGGGCCCTCTCCGCTAACAGTAATTTCGACACTGGCTCCCAGCTTCTGCAGCTGCTCCGTCACTGTCGGCGCTATTATTTATTCAGGGTCTTCCTCGGTTAATATATGTATTGCAATGGGTGCGCAGATTGGGATTCACAATTATTCAAATTTATCCCAACCAAAAACATTTCCTTTATCATCGTGACGAATCTCTTGCGCACTTTAACGTTAACATTTTTTTTTTTTTTTTTTTTGTTACAGGTGAGTGCCGACACGGATTCATTTCGATGATAAGTATAACGAGCCGAGTGGGTGAGTCCGTTCGAAATCACGAACAATAACTATTTGCATTGGTAGAACCTCCACGATAGATCCGAGCAACTCACGCTACGTAACTATGAATAGCGCACATTATAGTGTTATATATACATACATCCCAACCGCATCGCGTCACGATGAGTTTGAAGGGGAAAAAAAGGAACAACACGTGTAAGATCATTCGCTTAGGGCACTACGGGCTATCCATCCCGCATTGTGTGTTGTGCAAGTATACACGCACACCGAGCGAGAGGCTTTCGGGCAAACCCGTGAATAGATATGAGCGCACAATGGAAACACAAGCGGAGGGAGGCTCGCTCCGGCGGCGGTGGTGTATTCTTGTTCGATCGGGGGTGGTTTTCCGTCGGAAGCGAGCTTCAGCCGGCGGGCAACGGCCCCCCCCCCCCCACCTCCCCCTCTCGCCCCTTTCGTCACGCTGGGGAGAGCCTCGTAACGATCCGCCGTCTGTATGTTACTTCCTTCCTGAAAACGAAACGCTCTCTCTAATCGTTAGATATGCTTTATTTATTCTTTTCCTTCCATCCCTCTCTCCTTTTCTCCGCTTCCATCCATACCTCTGGAACCAGCTGCGGCGAAAGCTATCGAATATCAAGCCGAACGAAAGCCAGCTGCGTGCGTATGCAAACGCCCGCTGGGCCCTCGATCAATCACACCCTCGGATTTTTAATTCGGCATCGCGGATGCATCGAAATTACTTCGGAAATGACGCTGTAACGCGATATGGATGCGCGCGGCGCGGGATTCCGGCGATGGTGCTGTCTCTGGTGGAATCGCGCGATCGTTCAATCGGCCGTGCGTCGAACGATCGTTGCGTCCGAGCGAACGCGCACACACGCGCGGGCTGGCCCCGGCTCGTCTTCCGCGAGACAAATAGCGCGACGCGGACCGATGAGCATTTGATCGCCCGTGTTATTATGAATGACGTCCTCTGGCTCCGGCTCGTCGGTCTCGTTTTCCCGGGCCTTTGGGGTTTTCCGATCTCTTTCGGACGAGTGCGCGGAATTGCGCTCTGCTGGTGAAATATGGTACTGCTCGGGGCGAACGAGAGTTTTGGCAGCACCAACGGTGTATGAACGTAATAAGGGACAGAGAAAGAGAGAGACGCGCACGAGCGGCTTCGGTTGTCCTTTCGATTATACGAATCGGCAGATTTCTCGGGAGGAATCCCTCGCGCGCGAGAGACCCCCGCCGATAAGTTACACCGAAGAATGCTGTTCGCTCTCGCGGGGGTATACATACATATATACGGATCTCGCGCCCGCGTGCACCTACTTGTATATAGATATGTATGCATGCTCGCGATGATTCAGAGATATTTATGGGGTGCGGAGAGTCGCGTAGAATTACACGATGTCGGGCGCGATATAACGCGTTGTACCTCCCTCTCCCTGCTTCTGCTTCAACCTCTGTGACCCCCGTGCATACGCCCTCTCTGTGTTTTATAGCAGGATACTTTTTCTTTCTTGGTGTGCTGAATGTAAATACGAGCCAAAACGTGAACGAGGGAAAAGTATGAGGTGAAGGGTTGTGGAAAAATGTGTAATAGTTGAAGTGTGATGGACATGTCAGTCGGCTGGCACGGTGCCGCAGGTAGGGAATCTGCTTTGTTTTTAAATTTTGAACCGAATTTGGTTCGAGACACGATCAATGGCGTGTGTCGCCACGAGCAGCAACAGTACAGGTTTTATCGATCCTACAACGATAAAAAGTGAAACGATGATTCGATAGATTCGATTGATTCGATTGATTGGTTCGATTTTTTTTTTTCTTTTGCGCAGTATCGTATCCGAACACATAAGTTTGCGTACGAAAAACAAAATTCAGCAGTCCAACCGACGTACGAGTACAACCTGCAGCGGGAATATAATAACGCGTAAGTCTCTCCTCTTTGTACCGCGATACCTCGTGCGAAGCACATACCTCGCGCGCGCGCATCGTCCCGAGGGGGGGGGGGGGGGGGGAAACATTTAGCGGAAAAATATAAAAAATTGCCCCCCCCGGCGCCCCCCCGCGAGAACCCACCAAAGAAAAATTTCGAGGACGACGAGCGTATGAGCGATCGCGCCGAGGGAGAGACTTCCTCCATCGACGTTTTGATACAAAATGGCCGCTCGCGATAGGGAGTCCCCGCGTAATCTCTCCCGATTCAAATTAACGCACGCGGCGCGCGGCGGGGGGCCCGTATATCCCTGCTCGCCCTCCTTCCCCTCCTGCATACACCCGTACGTCGGAGAAGCCACGGCGCTGCGCGCGGAGAGATAATATCACCCGTATATATATATACCTACACCCGTCCGCACACCCGGGGCGTCCTTTCTTTTTCTCCATTTCTCGAGACTCGTGTCATTATAATATTCCCCCTCGCGTTCCTCTGCCCCGTCGTCCACCATCTACTCGCTGTTTTTCTCCATTTTTCGTACACTCGTATACCTCCCGGATTTTTTCAGCGGCCGCATTGCTCGCCCCGGTAATGGAAATCGATGCGGGGTCCACGCGCGGCGCACGGTGTACAAATTGCAAAGTGTTCCCCCGGTTCTTTCTCCCCCCTCCCCCGACTCGAGTCTGATCGGTTAATTGCGCGGTGCGTTTGTACCGTGCGGCGCTCCGATTTCTCAAATCTCATAACGCGCGCACGCGAGCGCACGTTATAAGTATCCACCGATCGAAATTTCAGCGCGATCGTCCATCATCGGCGCCGCGCGTGCGCGACTGTAAACACGGTTTAATTAATGCGCGAATAAATTTCCCACCGGGGCTCGCGTATTTTTAGACGAAACTGATTTTGCCGGACTGCTCCGTTGGGAGGAGGGAAAATTTAAAAAAAACGGGAGGAGGCACGCAAGTCGCGGGCAAAAGTTTCGCTCGGACTAATTAGCCCGATAAATTTACCGGGGGGGGCATAATCCGTTCCATTAACCACGGCGATATAACTCCGATCGAGTTTATTTCGCTGCGCTCTTCAACTTATACCAAAGCTCGAACGGCTAGCTGAGAAATCGCGCGATCAGGCTCGCGGGGGATGATTCATACATTCGCTCGTTCGCGCGCTCATCGGGCGGGATTCGTGTGCCAAAGAGATCGCGCGCGTGAAATTCACCCGGAAACATTCAAAAACAGAACGATCGGCCTCCGACAGGTACCCTGTACAAACTGCCATCAGCCTCGGCGTCGCAACCGTGTATACAGGGATACAAAAAAAGGGAGGGGGGGGGGGAAGAGTGATTCAGCTCATTTGCGCGTCTCGCTCCGTATACGACAGCCGCTCGCCGCGGGTCCTCTCCTCCCGAGATGGACAAATTGATAGGACGCGCCAGAGCCGACCGCCACCCCTCCCCGGGCGCGATCGAGTTATCAGAGCGCGAGACGCTATCTCTCTGCTTCTCTTCTCGAGACGCTGCGAGCTGCCCGCAGATCGGCCAGCTGGGGCGAATCGCGCGCGCGCGATCGCGATCCCCGCGCACGGAGGCTTCTTTATGGGCTGCACGCATGCAGGCGAATGTTTTACCTTGTTATTTTCACACCCCGTTTCGTACCCCGTTGGCAGTTTTTCGGTTTCGAAAAATGCTCGTCTCCCTCGCGCGGTCATCAATTCGTGGGGCAATTTTTGAGAACAAGTATAAAGATCTCGCGCGAGAACAAGCATCTGCATCAGAGTCCGTGGAATCAAAGAGCAGGTGTACACACACCGTCGCAGGTCAGCACTGGCGCGCGGGAAGAATAAGCCAGCGGGAAAAACAGAGGGACGGGGAAAAAGTGTATATACACACTCCACACGCACACACACAACCACAACACTCGAGCATCTCTGTTTTGCATTACCCGCGCACTCGCAAGCAGATAGGAAGGAAGGAGGCGCCTCCGCTCGCGGGACAAAAGGCGGGGGCACGATATCTGTTTAATTATCTAAACTGTATTGTTTCGCGTACACAGAGCCCCGGCGCGCTCCGGTGCAGCACACTCGCGGACCCACGACGCGCAGCCCGACCATACGTATATATATATATATATATACGTACCGGCAGGTACAACACACACACAGCGACGGCGGCAGCATCCGTCCCTGTGGGCCCGGGGGCTCCGCACTCTTTTATTTCGCGCGCGCAAAAAGAGCACCGCGTACGTCCATACGACCCGAAGAGGGTAGTCGGACCCCGCGAGTCGCTGCTATCTCGGCTTCGAATCTCATCTCTCTCTTACTCCTCTCCGTCTCTCGCGGGCCCCGCACTGTTCCCCCTTTACCTATACCCCTGGCTGGATTCCCGTATCCGTTTTTTCTCCTCTCCCACTGCAGTCTTTTCCTGTTTTTTGCCCCGTGCACAACTGTATCCGCGCGTATGTGTGTATTAATACGTCGTGTGCCGCGATGCGTGTATTGTCTCCGCTCTTTTGTCCGAGCAAAACGTCGTATTGCTTACTCATCGGTGTATACAGGGAAGAAAAGGGAGGAATAATGAAAAAAAAGTGACGGTGACGGTACGCATAAGTTTAGGTGTACGCAGCCGAGCTTGGGGAAGCAAGAGGAATTTGCAATAACAACGGCTCCCGCGTGTACTTACCGGAGCTGTCGATAAGCCCCGTAGCTGCTGACCCCCTGCGCGTATAACATGGGTACTGCGGGGCGGTCGACGCAAGTATTACATCGTGCGATGCCGGGTGCGAAGACACCGGGCTGTGATTCAGCGAAACTCGTGGGAGAGAGATGAGGCGGGCGTAAGAGTATATCCAAAGACGTATAGGCGCGCACGTGCCGGATAAGTTGTTGGCTCGGGATGTAACGATGGAGGAAAGCAAAAAGTTTTGGGGCCAATTTTCCGAAATTAGTTGCCCGCACGGTGTATTGATTTTTCGTGCAACAAAGTGTATCGGTATAATATACGGACCAGGTGACGGGAGGAGAAAGTTCGATGGTACAGCATTGAAAATCTTTGATAATACATTCAACAAAACTGCTCAGCAGCTCGATCCCCTTTCCAACGCTATGTACCAGCGCAGTTCGTCACATCCGGCAGCACCGGCTCAGGATTGTCCAGAGACAGCCTGGCGCGTACACGCCGTACACCCGTATACTTGCGCTCACGTTTGCACCAGAGCAGGAGAGAGAGAGGTAGGAGGGAGAGACAGGGACAACGTGGTAAAACAGAGGAGGACGAGCCGGGAAGCGCGGGGAGAGAGGGATGAGACGAGAAAGCTGCTGTTGGTACAGAGGGAGGGAGGCGCGGACGGAGCGTGACGGCGCAGCAGTGTTTGCAGATCCTCTATCGGTCCACCTCCTCCACCGACAACCCAGCGCTTTCCTTCCAGCCGATCCACCCCAGCCCCCCGGATGAGTCTCTGCGCGCGTGTGTGTGTAAACGTGTGCGTGCGGGGAGAGATGGAGTTTTAGGGGGGGTGGGGGGGATGGGGTAGCGTATAGCGAGAGAGCCAGGCGGCGCGAGGTAGATAAGAGAATTGCACTGTCAAGCTGGAATGATATATTTGACCAACATTTCCATACAACCCCCGCTAGAGGCGCTCGCTAGCTGCTGCTCTTTGCGCATCACTCGGCAAGCTTTCGTATTTCTCCATCCCTTCCTCCGTCTATCTATCGTCTGGTCTGGTCCCTGTGCAGTGCGCAAGGAGGAAGGACAGTTTTCTTTTGCTCTTTCCCGGGGATACGAGCTTTTCCTGCGCTCCGAGCTATATCTGTTTTTTTTTTTTTTTTTTTTTTTTTTTTTTTTTTTTTTTTTTTTTTTTTTTTTTTTTTTTTTTTTTTTTTTTTTTTTTTTTTTTTTTTTTTTTCTTCTGGTGAATTTTTGTTTCTTTACAACCCTAAATCTAAACGTGAAAATAAAAACGTGCAATTTTAGCCAGAAATGTTGATTCGTACCTTCTCCGTCCATCGCTTCTGACTTCTAGACGATGATGAGCCAAGTGTCGGATAACCAAAACATTTTCCGAATTCATGATTCCCGCACGACTGGTGTACATACATATACACACGCGTTCGCCCTAAACGCACCTAATCACCATTTACGATGAGCGCGTATCCGCAGCAAAAGAAGCCGAGTGACGGACAGCCAGTCAGACGGACATGAGAATTCATTCCCGATATGTTTACTCCTGGGCGTTGGCGCGCGAATTTACACGTATGTGCTCCCTCCGTATGCATGTACCCTTATTCGACGACGTTTCCAATATACAGGCGCTCTGCGATGCCCTGCAGGATGGAAAAAAAATAGAAGAAAAAAAAAGGCAACTACGTACACGCACGCTCTTTTATTTTTCTGGAGGACGGTGACGGGAGATGCCGGAGCTGCTGTTCCCCCAGTAGCAGTAGGTACTAGTGAAGGGGGGGTATAACCCATACACGGACGAGAGCTAAAGCATATACGGGTATACGCAGTGGAAGGTGGTGTGGAGGCGATCGAGAAGCTGCAGAGCGAACATCCATCAGGCCTAGGCCGAATCTGCGATAATGGCGATTGGACGGCGCGGGGGGAGGGGCCGGCTGTCCTTCTTTCCCTCGTCGTCCCGACGGTCGGCCGTCTATCCTGCATTACATTACACGGGCGCATGTCGATAATTGATCCCCGGGTATTGTCGCTGGCGCGACGCTGTTGTTGCTGTGGGGAAATCACGCGAGTGCCATGCGCTTGAAATTAAATGGAAACTTCGGTGGGTTGGAAATTTTATCTTTGGGACCGTGGTTGTTCAGTTCGATGGGTAAATGTTCAAGGAAATTGCGTTTTTACGAATATATCACGCGGCTGTTCTCAAAAAGAGATTTGTCATCGACAGAGCATACCATCGATATCACACTGCCACTTTGTCCGCGAAAATCATTCAAAGGTTGTTCCGCTAACGCACCCAACGAAAATAAATCGAAACTTTTCTCTCAAGTTCGTATTACGTATTTTTTTTTTTTTTTTCTTTTCCTCTTCTACACTTTCCAGCAGCAGCAGCGCCGCAGTTCGCGAAGAGAAAAGTTCGTAGCTCTTGAAAAGCGTTGGCGCACAATACCCGCGCTCTCCCGAGCCGAGCAGGGCGAGAAGTCGGCCGCGGGGAGCGGGGGCGATCAGTTTTCCTTATCGTCCGTCTCGTATCTCTCTCTCTCTCTCTCTCTACTCGCACGGGCTGCCCTATAATTGCTTCTTTTAACTAAAATTCCGGGATTTAACTTGGTAGGCGAGTAGCGGCGGCGGTAGCGTTCGTCCGTCCCTTTTTTTTCCCCCACCCTCTGGTTTTATTTCTCTGTACTCCACCCCGAGAGTTTACTTTCAAAGTCCCCGCGAGGAAGGGCGGGAGAGTCGCCCCGCGATTTTTTAAATTGGTTCTTATAACTTTGAGCGCGCGCGCGAGTCCCCTCGCATTTTCCGAGCCGGCCTCCTCCCCCCGCTTGATTTCTTTGTTTATCCGCGGCGCCGGCTCCTTTCGTTTATCCCTCCGCGCGTATCTCGGACTCGCGTGCTTATTTTCCTTAATCCCGGCCTTTTCCCCCATTCGCGCCGATCCCACTGTGCTTTCGGAAAAAGGAAATCGGAGCAGTTTCAAACTTCTTCCTCGGCGCTCCCTCATCTTCCCCCGGCTCGTTTTCGCTCTCGCTCGAAAGACGTGCACAAGTATAGGGGGGATGCTTATTTTCTCTCACCCCCTCTTCCTCGATTTTTCGTCCCTTGTTATTATTCCACGTCGAGCCTTTTTGTCCCCGGATCCTTGAATTCCTCGCCGCCCCGATCGGGCGAGTCGCCCCAAGGTATGCCGAGCTAGCACCGGACTATTTCTTTTCTTACTTAATTCCAGATAGGAGGGCCGAGTCGTTTCTCATTTTTATTGGAGGACCCGGGGAGCGCCGGGGAGCCGCGCGGCTGTACAACAACACAGCTGGGAGTCTCGTAAAGCTCCCGACATCGTACTTTTGATTTTTTGCGTCTTTTCGCTGCGCCCGTTTTTTACCCCTCGAAAGACACACAAGTGGAACGGATCGATGAAAAGTCCGCCACGTTGGATCGCCGTCTCCGGGCGCCAAACTCGCAAAGCGACCCCGACGAGCGCGTCCGGAGAGTAAGCTGATGCACCGAGAAAGACACCGGCCAAAGTGGAGGACGGAGGCAGCTCCAACTCGATCGATCCCGCCCGGCTCGCGCTCGCGAACATCACCGGCAAACTCTTGCCGCACTGTCCGGCGATATCCGAGCGCGGGGAGTTGTCTCGGAATTAGATCGTTCGAAATTGGCTAAGAGAGACAGCGGAGGAGGAGGCAAATGGAAAGCAAACACGGGGAAGGAGAGGCAGGCAATTGCCAGACACGGCAGTAGTTCGGCCCCGCTATCGGGAGACGGATCGCAGGGAGGGTACAGTGTGTACAGGCTCCGGCGTACAATTAAAAGGTCGCAGTATCGGCCATGGTAATTTCGCCTCCGCGAGAGGGAGAGGAGGCCGCGGAGCGTGAAGGAGATACCTACTACGTGTACAAACGGACGAACAAACACGCCCGGAAGCGGCGAGGCCCCGTTGCTTTCTCGCCGATATTTTACAACGTAAAACCCTTTCCCGACCCCCCCTCCCGGATTCCTGGAGCCTGCGCGGAGTATCGATTTCGCCCCCCCCCCCCCTCCCCCATCCTTTTCTCTCTCGCGCCACGAGCGAAAGCTCGAGTA
>JAPYYV010024985.1:0-12574 GCA_030522625.1 Copidosoma aretas
TCTCTTTCCCTATAATTTAAAAAAAAAATGGTTGCAATCGGTTAAGAATTGAGGAGCAGGCAGATTTTTCAACCAAAAAAGTGCTTTTTTTCCCACTGTGCGCCATGTGCTGGAACCGCCATAGCTTATCTACTAATGTATATAAATTATATGCAAATTACGTACAATTAACATCCAATTGGTATAGAACTTACGAGTGTATAGCATTATTATTAGTGAAAAATTTAATTAACTTTATATACAATACTTTTACTTGGGCTGTAGAAGCACGTGCGTCGTCAAAGTTATGCATACATTTGTTTCGAAAAAAATCGATTAAACCTTGATTAGGTTATATAAGTCGCTGATTTTTTTTTTATTTCTTATGCTTTAATTTATTACCTCCAATAGTTTAAGTGTGGAATAATGCGGAACATTTTAGATATTTACTTTGTAACATAGAGTTTTTTAAATTTTACAACTCAAAAACTATGTAAGATTCTCTCTCTCTCTCTAAAATTATTATATGAGAAAATAGTATCTTATATAATTTTATAATATTCTACTAACTTTTAGCTGACGATTACATTTGGTTTTATTGAAAACGGTGAAATTAAAAAAATTTTGTGAGTTTTTGAAAACGAAGGTCCTTTTCTCTCTTCAAAACACAATCACGGCTCCCCTTGGAAGCTACTTCCACACTGGCATTCCACGGGTGAGCGTCCAGCTGGGGTCTACTATCGTTTAATTCTATCTCACTAGGAGTCACATTAGCCAATTTGAGATGGAAAAAGCTCTAACTTAAAACTTTTTTTTTTAGGTTTCGGCCAGTTTTTTGAGATTCGTCCCCACAGTTGGTTGGATTTACCCATTTCTCATCTCCACAGAGAGAATGTTAGCGAGCTATTACTAGATTTGAAACGAACAGCATTTGAGTTGGAGACATCCTATCATTTGCTGGATCGCTGCATTTCTGATGAGCGTTGACGTGCCCGGCAGAGCTATCACAGCCAATAGATTCAGAAAATTGCAAATCAAGTACCAAATCCTCTTGCCATTCCAGCGCTACCGACTCACACAATCTTTCCACTGTTTTATTTAATAAAGATTGCAACGGTACATAAACTTCATTTTCTCTATAAGATATTCCTTCTGGTAATCATTCTCTCTTAACAATTGTGATTTTTTCGTAAGATGGATATATATAGCGATTTCTCATTCTCGCATCTTTCACAAGTTTACAGTAACTAGCCTAGCTCGTATTAGATTCCAAGAAAAATGCTAGAGCACTTTCAGATGTATGTTTCAAACCTACAAGCATTGGTTAGGAAATTCATTGCAAGAAGTAATATACTGTGTGATAAAGAGAATATTTTTCCCTCGATATTTTACAATGAGAATTAAATCCCTGCGACATGAAATTTCTAGTAGTTTAAGAAAAAAAAACTATCCTTAAGAAAAGTAAGAATTCAAATATAATCCAAGTAGGAGAGACAAATCTTTATTATTGTTCATTAAACTTGCTTTATATAATAAGAAATACTTTTAAATAAAAAATTATAATATGTGATCAATGTATTTGAGAAAACCAGACAATCGAAATAAAGACTAGGAAATTTTCTAATATAATTATTTGATAACTACTTCAGTGCTGTAGAGAAAAGCGAGACTGTCGTATTTAGATGCTTGGATATATTTACTAATATTATGAAATAACTCAAAGTACATACATACACATTGATTTAAAAAATGATGATTCTCAAATTATAAAAAATTTTTAAATAAAAGTTTAAAAGCTTATTACGAATTATTGTCAACCAAATGTTTGTTCAAAAGTTCGAAAGCACTTTTGTTTATTATTTAAAAATAAAAATATTTAAAGATTCACAATGTAATGTACGTTTTTTACGTTTAAGTTTAAACGGTATATGATACGAAGTTTTTGAAGGAAAGGCCATACATAAGTTTGATAAAGAGTGGTAAGCTGTCGTTCACAGTTTTTCAAATAATTTTTAGAAATTCATAGCATTTTATCCGTAACGTTTTTGATTTATACATTCCTTAATATTTATGTAATTAAATTTTTTTGGAATGATAACTTTTATTATTACGACAATCACAATCATTACTAAAAATGCATTTCTTTTCTAGATTGACATAAAAAACTCTTATATGCAGAATAAAAAGTTACTTTTTGACATGTTTTTTAGCTCAAACAATTGAGCGTTACAAATTTCTCCGTTGGATGAATCATTAGCTTCATCAAATTGAATCTCAAGAACGTTTACATCCATGCTCTTATTGATCTCCACAGAATCATCTTGAACACTCTTCTTTTCATTTTTTTCTGCCAATTTTAACGTCATACGTAAAATGTGAAAGTCAACATCATTATTCGCCAACAATTATATAGCTCTGCGTCGTTTAGTTGCCTGGCTACAATCATCGATTGAAGTTCGTTTGCGGCCAGAGTTCTGCCACATTCTTGAAACTTTACTTGGACGTTCCCTTTTATTGACAATTTTATCGTCCATTGAAAAGAAAATCTAAATTGCATTGTATGACAGTTACTTAATTAAAAATAATTTGTAAAATATACATTGGGAATAGAATTAAGTATAAGAAAGGTAATTGAAGATAAGAAGATAGGTACGGTTGAAGGTAATGAAACGGCTGTAGCTTAGAAACCTCTGAGTGTGTTCCGTATGCCTTGCGTATTTACATGTAAGATCACAAGATGTTTCAAATAATATGTATATTTACATTAACATCTTTGTTTCACAGCTTATACAAACAGGACATCAACATTATTTAAACATAAAGTGTTTTTTCATATTACATGACTCTATTTTCTTATATATTGCTGTTGTACAAAGTCTAAATTAATATACATACATTTTTTACCTCTGATTCTTACACTATTGACTTGAGAGCGATGGCAGCACGATAACATACGCTCCGAACGGAACATTTTTGAAAGATGCTTTTATTCACACGATTGGAGTTAGCTTTTACAGCATTACTTTTCCGTTGGTCTTGTTTCTCTCAAAGAAAGATGTCGAGCAAAATGGTGCTTGAAAAAGTTCGGGCACTAGAAAGAGATGCGGAAGAGGTAAACAAAACATTAGGGTGCTTGTATACAGTTCTTTAACTTGCCGGACTCCATTTATACGCAGCTTAGGCCTATGGGTACGGTCCCATGGTAAGGAATGAACCTAAGATGGAAATATACTCTGCACAAGTAGACTCCACCTACACCTTTATGGGAAGGTGTACTTGCAAATGAAAGTACACTTTGTAGTGAAGGTTTACATAATCGGTATATATAGTAGTGTATTGAGCCAGCTTCATAGACTGGCACATTTAAACTTACCATTACCCCAACAAATATCATACAACTGTTAATTTTATTATTCACAATTATATTATTATGGAAGACGACTTATAGAAGATTAATGTTTCAGTATATTTCATAGTAAAACGAAATACTTCTCCTATTTGCTTCTACTTAGCATTATGTAAATATCAATGTATCATTACACTGTAGAACATTTCTTATCTCTGCACATGATATTTTCATAATAAACGATGACTCCATATTAATGGCCATAAATTGAATACTAAACAAATAAGACAACTATTACCCACATATAAAAGTTCTCTAAAGAGTAAAACAAGCATATACATGAATAATTAAAGCATCATACAAATTACTGGAACATTGTTTTATATATCTGTTCTTCAGAATGATGTTTGAAGTACGAAGATTTCTTTCATTTATAGGTACGATACATCACGATCTTTTCACCATACCTAATATTGTATAGTTTTTAGGTGTCAATAGCATAATATTGCAAATTATTATTTAAATTTATATTAAGATCGCAGACTTTTAACAACTTTTATTCCAGTATTTTGTAAGAAAGTATGTGAAGAACAGTAATGTTGTCACAATCAAAATAATATAGAATTTTTAAACATCACAAGTCTACATTCACTACTATTTGCGCTAGAGTTATGAGTAAGCATAACCATCCCAGTAAAAATTGTTTTTCAATAATAAGTGGTGATTAAAAATATTAATTGATTATTAATAACACAATAGAAGCAATTTGTTTATAATAATTCATTTTGTAATTATCATAGAAAAATGATAGCTATTCGTACTCATTAACGTAGGTGTAGAGGTGATTGATCGTTATGATACAGTTTTCAAAGAAGTATGAAATATAATATTTATACATTCCTTGTACCTGAAGAAAACACCTAAATTTACCTAATTTTTATAAGTGGTAGGTTATAAAATTTCATAATTTAGAAAGCGATAAGAAACACAGCGCAGTATAAAATAGTAGATTGATGATACTTTCTGTAACATTTTTAGATTTAAGGACGTTTGGTAGAGATAAAATACACTCATAAATTTTTTCGAAATATTAATTAGACATTTTGATTGTTGTTACGATAAGCCTGTCAAAATTTTAAGAGGTTTATCTGATTCGTTTTCGAGATATTGAATTTCAAAGTTCAGTCATTTAACACTGTCGCTTATGGGAAAATTGATGAAAACTTAGTTTTAAGAAAATCGGCCCAATGAATTTCGACAATTTATTATATGTCACAGATAATATTATTATTGTAATATACAACAACTTTTGTGACGATTATCTGATTCGTTTGTGAATAAAAAAAAAATTAAAATTGAACAGAAACGCTACGGCATCGTCGTGTAGCGACTCGCGCTTCCGACTTCACTCGCCAGATAGCCACAAGCCTCAAAATCGTTTTCCGCTACAGTAATCTATTCGTGAGTGTATCTCTATGCATCGTAAAAATCTTTCATGACTGTGGGTAATGGGTATATCTTCTGAAAATCTGTACAGCGTTATCAGATCTTTACGCGTCACTTGTTTCCCCTTGCCTCTCAAGCATTTCCCCCCGCTAACTGTAAACTATACCGAACGTCCTGAAATTACTGAAACAGTTCGACAAAAGACTATAGGTTATGAAGTATCTATTTTAAAAACCTTTCAAAATCATGTTCACAGTTTTAAACTGTTTTATAAATTTATCTGATATATATAGTTATTAAAAAAGCTTGTTACGCAGTTAATGAAAAGAAAAGGATTTTTTTCCAAGTAAGTATATGGCTTTATAATAAGACCAAATCGTAGTAATGTTAAGGTTAGACGCTTCCTTTCCTAGTTCTGGTCAATAATTTCCATTTAATATCAAGATTGAGACCTTAACAATCGATCTTGATGTACTTTTTTTTGAATACGTGTAATCCATGATTATAAAAGAAGTAATTGAGTAATGGAAAGGATATAAATATTAAGAAGTTTGTAGGTTATGTAGAATCTTGTTTTAGATGTAATGAGGTAATGTTGACATTATTAGATGATTTAAATAATTATTGGATAGTTAGAATAAATTCAACCAGTGTTATTCTCACCAGAAGATTGTTGTACAATCAACGTATAGGATATAAATTTTTTCCAATATTAACCGTAAAGTTTTTAAATAAAACCGAATGGTGGGAATTTTAAAGGTTAGAGAATGTTTTTTTCATTTCTTGTCTATATGTGTTATGTAATACACAAATGTAGATCCTCATAATTTATAAAAATATATAACGTATTGTTAACATGTATCTTACGGTACAGCAACAAAAAATTCGGTTATGTATTGGGATATTTTTAGGGTATATTGATAATTTTCGGCGTAAGGAATCGTTTTCCTCTTAGACGTAACAAATATACATGTAAATTAAGATCATATTATTATTTATTAATGTATATTGTGTTTTAATGTAGTTTTCCATCACCATATCGCTTTTTTTATGGAAAATTTGGGTTTTTAAGAGTTTTCCGAAGAAAATAAACTTTTTTCACACAATTTCTATATTTTTCTATTTTTCTCTATTCATTAATCTACAAATTTAAAAAAAAAACGTAGAGTTCCTGGGTTATCTCCTTCCTTTCGAAATTCATTGATTTTGAAAGAAAAAATGACGAAATCTGGCACTGTGTGGCGTGAGGAGTCTATGGAACCCCTTTCGGAACGAAGTCTCTTTCGCTTTTTGGTAGATTTTAGCTATACAGTCTTTATAATTTATATTATACAATAAAAAGATAATAGATTTACATTGAAAAAAAATGTATAACAATTAATGTACACGTACATATATATATATACATCTTACTATATGATATATAGTGATAAAGATGAAATATTTTTCACAGCCCTCACCCATCCCTACCAACCTTCTTAGCGGCCCTTTGAATCACGGATAAAATCGTTACACTTTTACGTGTTTTGTATGATCGTCATATGTTTGTGCCTCCTCTCACCCCTCTCAGCCGCTTTCAAAAATTCGATCATTTTCTCCGTGATTTTACGTGAAAATCATTTTTCAATTTGGCCCCCCCCCCCCCCCCCCCTCCCCCCCCCCCCCACCCCCCTCCCTCCACGTGACACATAACCCGAAGTCACCCAATAGACACTATATCGCCGAACTCGGCCGAGAACAGTCGAATCATTCCGATAACAGACGAACACCCTCACCAAAACTCTCTAACATCGTCGAGCGTTGCTGAAAACAACCGATAGCAGCCAAAGCGGCTCCTCTGCTGCCCCTTGGTACTTTTTTTTCCCGCACCACTTATTTGGTAAATAGACAGACGCAGAACAATAAAACGTGACCATTAGTGATATAAGTTATTAATTAGATAACGGGGGACCCATACACTCGAGCTCAATACGAAATAAAAATATGCTACCTACAACCAAATAACCAAATAGCCTCGCACGCTTACAATGTCTACTGATAGATTATTTAGAATATTTTATTCAATTTTGGAATAAAGTACATGCGATGATAACAACCTATTACAGGAATGGGGCAGAGCAACCGTTTTCTGCAGATAGTGCTAAAAAACAGGTGTTTGCAAACCATGATTGTACGGAAATCTAGAAAACTATATCGAAGCAAAGATAAGCTAAGATCTCTCAATTAAATACTATGTTTTTTTTATACAAAATATCATTAGCAATATGTTTCTGCTTATTGTACTTACTGTGAAGTTGTATTATACTTTTAATTATGATGTAAAAATGTAAAAAGTAAATAGACAAGAATGGTCGGATAGCACATGCTTTAACAACGTAGAAAAATGATCAGATTTCAGGGCAAGTGAGCACCATATATGTCAAAAAGAAAACATTTGTATCAATACAATGTTCTACCACTACGTCAAAAATAACTAACTTAGCTCTTCTAAGGCAGGAAATAAAAAAAGTTAACGCCAGTCACACTGCTGAAAAAACGAATACTAAAAGACCCGTACAATTCAGCTCAATACGAAATTCAAACAATATAAAACCCAAGCACTTAAGACCAAACAACCAATTAGAATTACTCACTCAAACTGTTTATTATTGAATAATCTATTCAGTAATTCAGAATGTCAGCAGAGTAGTCTATTGTGTTTCAGGATAACGTACATAGTATAAGCACACCTTATTACCGGAGTTGGACAGATCAACCGACTCATGTAAATGGTGGAAAGAAAACCAGGCACTTGCAAACCATGATTACGCTGTAATCGGGCCAACTATAACTAAAATGTAATTGGCTAAGGAATCCCAATCATGAATAATGTTATTTTCATACAAAATATGATTAGCACTATTATCAGTGTATTATATTTAATATATAGGTGTATTATACTTTTTATCCTCATGTTAACAGACAAGGTTTGTTGGATATCACATGATTTTCACAACAGAGAGAACCAATTAGATTTTAGGGCAAGTAATCTCCATATTTGCCTAGCAAAAAACATGTGTTTTTATGCAATTTTCTACTACTACGTCTAAAAATAACCAACGTTGTTCTACTACGGAAGAAAATAAAAAATGAACCAAACATTAATACTGCTAATAAAACAGATAATAGATAGGGGACCCGTACACTCTAGCTCAATATTAAATTCAAAGAAATAAAAACTCACCGAGTTAAAACAGAATATTGAAATTAACCGTGAAAATTACAATATTTATCAACAAATAATTTATCCACTAATTCAAATTAATTTGAAGAAATAAGCAAAAATATGAATCTCTAACTGCTTCAACCAAATAACAGAATATAATTAAACCTAATAAAAAAGGGGCAAATAAATCATTAAAGTCAAAACTATTTATTGATTTTAATAATTGAGTTATTGGAGGAGGGGGTTGTTATAATTATTTCATAAGTATTTATAGAATCGTGTGTTTGTAGTAAGTATAGAAGAAAGTGAAATTATCGTACAAAAAATGTTTTAAAAAACTTAGGAACAAATGTATCAAGTTATACTTTTCATGCAAATTATGTAGATGCGGCTGATTCTGCCCATTGATAAGTCGATGTGGCTGATTCCGCCGTAATGTGTACGGCGATTATCTCAGCTCTTACGCGCGTACTAAAATGAATTGTACAAATTTGAAGGTCGAAAAGTACCAAATTAATGAGATGAAAGAAATATTTCTTTATAAATCTTTATTAATATTAAGAAAAGCTGTAACTAATATAAATTTTTTTTTAAGTTTCGAAAAATTTAATAAATTATTTGTTGAATAGTTTATTAATATGAATATTTAAATTAAAAGTAGGTTACGAACCGTAATATAAAAGGAAGTGATAAGTAGCTAACTCACAGAGGTAGCTCTTCGTTAAGTCGACCCGGTACACAGCTCGTATGCACGAGGTCAGGAGTTTAAGTCAGTTTTAAAAAGTTTTTGTCTAGAAATTAAAAATTTACCTGCGTTAAAAAGTTTTGAAGGGGTAAAAAATTATAAATAATTGATTTACTAACCTTTACAATGGACTACAAGAGTTATACATTTAGAGAGTAATTTATATATATATATTAGATATTTTGCATACAATATAGTGTAAATTATATATTTTTTCAGATATTTGATTTTTGATTAGTATTAAATAGAAAATTATGTATAGCTGTAAAGGAAAAGCAAGATATGAATAAACTATGTGAGAAAAAAATTGTTTGTCTTAATTATACTATTTAAATTGCACAAAATTATGACGGGAACAAAAATCATTGGAAAATAAAAAAATTTCTGGAAATTGGAAGAAACTTATAAAACCGTACGGAAAACGTTGTACATAATTCGCCGTAGAAACAATACAAAGAGCCATAAGCAGTTGCAAAATCACTTCTCAAAAAATGTGGTGATACAAATATAGTATTAGTCTATTTTAGGTCTTAATTTTTATAATCAAAGTCACAGTCCTTTTTTTTACAAAAAAAGTATCTCCGCTCCAATTGGCCGTACAGTAACTTTTTTTTCTCTCATTTGCATAAAAATTTAAGCAAGGCGATGCAATTGAGACCATTGTCAAATTGTTATAAACGTAAGAGACATTCAATATGCAATTAAACTCCAAATTGTTTCCATTGCAAAATGTTGGTTTAATGTATAATTATCATAAATTTTACAATTAAATAATGAAATATATGATTATATTAGCATGTCAAATCAAGTACGGTAATGTACGATCCATTCGAAATTTTTTTTAACAAATTGAAACTTTAAAGTTTTTTTAGTTGCAAATTACATAGTACGTGAACAATCAAGCGAATCATGTTAAGGTTTGGAATGCAACACAGAAATATTATAAACTATATTTTGATGAATATTAAGCATCGTAATTGTATTCCAATGATAGTTATTCAAACAGAACGAAATAGAAAATGTATGTGGTCTTTTTTCATTTGCGACCGGACTATTGGTCGGAGAAGAAATTTTTTTTCTAAATTGTATGTAATTTATTGGGCTAAAACTTTTAAATAAAACATTTTGCTTTACAACCCTTTGTTTAGCTTATATTTATTGAAATCCGAAAAAAACACCGATTTCCGACTGTAAGTTTAATAATAACTTAAAATGTAATGGTATGTTTCTGTTTTAAAATACTCGTGCAACATAAAACAATATTTAGAAGCGATTTAAAAAATAAGAGAATAGTAAGTATTTCCCTAAAGTAATTTTGACCACCCCCCCCCCACCCCCAGCAACCTAAAAAAAGTATAGGAAAAAAAATAAAGTTATAATGTTGAATACCTTATTTGTAGCTTCCACTATTTCATAATTCTCTGACGGCTAATACTATTTTCTCTTTGATTTCCTTGATTTGCCCACTTCAGCCCTAACTCAACCTAGTCTAACCCTAATCAGCCACCCCCTCAGTCCCTACTGATAATTCGGCTCGTTACTCTGTAAAATTATCCAAATATTATTTTCTTTATTTCTCAATCATCCTGATTAGGTAGATTATTTTTACACACTTTCTTCTAAATCTGTACTTCACTTAACATTTCATTACACAGCTGTTTACATTCATCATAATATATGTCTCATATCATTTTTATCTATATTTTCCAAAACGCCCATGAGACATATCGACAGGTGAGCTAAACTATTTTGTTCTTGTTATCACTTATATCATTCTAAAAAATTCTTTGAACAGTATCCAGAAGTAAACGACATGATATACATTTGTGTAATGAATCAAATGTTATATCATGATTAAACAGTAACAACCGTGAAAATTATGGCAAATAAGTCTTCTTTAAAACCATAAAACTATGCCCTCTTTCAAAAATTACTAAAATATTAAAATGTAAACTGTTAAGTAATAAATAATTGTTTTTTAAAAGAAAGTTTTCCCTGAAACATCAGGACAATCTATAACAAAAATTCAAGATCTCTTATACATATAATTTAAAAAATGTATTTATGATTATCATTCACCAGAACAAATAATATTCGAAAAATTTTTAACAGAAACCAACTTTATGGAATTTATCTGATTTTTGCGAAAACAAATTTTTTTAGGTGCAGGTAAATTAAAGGATTCACAAGACTTGTGTTCTAGAGTGAAAATTCTATTTATGAGTAAAAAAGTTAGACTTTCTTTATACAAAACAAAATCTTCTATAAAATGGTTTTTATATTTATTCCAAATATTTTCACCAAAAACATTTAATAAAGTAGAAGCCATTCGAAAAATTGTCTTCATGGATAAAGCAACATCACAGTAACTTCTTTTTTAAAAGTATAATCAATTTGAGTATAATATTAGATCAATCAAATAGCTATGAAAGAATTTTTTTAATGACTTATGACAAATCCCATCATATGTTCTTAAATCTTTAAATAATGTTACTTTATTTACCTTATTTAATATAAGTTTTCAAAAAAAGCGTTCATTATCTTTCAAAAAAATAATATTTATCTTTCTAATAGCATTGTTTTTCATTTTATTGTTCCTTTTTTCCCATATTTTCAATCTTTCATAAAACATATAATTGTAATATATTTTTTCCTGTATTTTAAAGAACTTTTAATTATTTATATAACATGATTCTAAGATAGGCAAATACAATCATATAATTTCGATGACTCTAATGGCTATACCTATCGAATTTTTTTTTTTTCTATTCAATTTTTCAACGTACAGCGCGAAGCCTCCATACGTGATAGAAATCGCTATCTTCAAATAGCCTTTATTTCAAATAAGCATCGAATTTATAGGAGATCCCCGGTCCGACTCCGGGGCTGAGGTGGTTTTTTTCGTCTCATCGATAATTTTAATTTGACTATTCGAATTTACTTGCTATAAATTCGACGTTTATTTGAAATAAAGGCTATTTGAATATAGTGATTTCTATCACGTATGGAGGCTTCGCGCTGTACGTTGAAAAATTGAATAGAAAAAAATTTGATAGGTTTAGCCATCAGAGTCATCGAAATTGTATAATCTTGTATAAAACTTGAAATTCTTATTCGTTCTACCAATGTAAAAGAATTTATTCAAGGGTATTAACGGGTATAGCATTACTACTACTTTCAAATAAAATTACCATTCATAGAACTATTGATTTATGGATGAATTCAAAATATATCAACAGCTCATTTGTGAATGCAAATCTGAAATAAACATTGAGAAATAACTATTTTAATATAAAAACGTTCTTATTCAGTTATAATTTCATTACAGTATTTTTTTCTTTATTGAATTGAAAAGTGAAATATTAGTTAAATCGTTTCGAACAATTGCTCTTATATTATGCAGTTGCAAAGTTTATGCGGTGTGTACGCCAAAAATTGATCAGTGCATTATTATTTTTTTATATTATACAGTGATTTTAAAGAGGCTGTCCACACCTTCACCTTACTACCCCTACCTCTAATCTGGGATATTGGGTTAAGGTTGGGTTGGGTTAGGGTTATTGGACCCCCTTATCTCCCCTTAAATTAAGGTAAAATTGGTTCGATTACCCCGTGTTTGTGAAATAGTCTAAAATTACATCCTCCACACTCTCACACTACTACAAACAAACGTTTTCTTACGAAGATGGTTGAAGCCTACCGAAAAAAGCGTAATTGAAATTTTGTACGTAATTAAAATAGAAATTTCCTACTCCTCATTTTTAAAGGTATGATCTGGCATGAGGGGTTGGCGCCAGGGCTGTAAAAAGACCACGTCCATTTTTTTGGACGGTCTTTGGACGGTCCATGGACG
>JAPYYV010024988.1:0-10530 GCA_030522625.1 Copidosoma aretas
CTCTTTCGTGTGCCCCGGTAAGGGTGGGCGCGGGGGGGAGGGGCCGCGTATTGTGGTTTTTTTTTTTTTTTTCTTGTATCCGCGGTTCATTGAAACGGGATATTGATTCAAAGTTTTTTCAACTAATTTCGAGAACGTTGTTTTTTTTCTTTTTTTTTTCGAAGGCTGCAATAAAATGTTTCAAAATGGATCGATTCGTCGAACCCAGTTTTACAAAATATACCTTGATTTAGTTTTGCGATGTAAATGTATATTCTTAATACATCAACAATCTTTTTGCTCATACTGACACGCGACGGCAAGCTGTACTTGCCAAATGAATGAGATCCCTGTGACTATTGTAAAATCGGTTTCTGGCGCCGAGATATCAGCATGCAACCAACCATACTCCCCCCTACATCCAACACACCAGAATACTCATCCACGAGCCGGGAGACACACGCGTGTGCACTGCCGTGATTACCGCCTTTCGCCTCCTCCTCCTCACTCCCTCGACGACCCTTCCTCCGATCCTGACTCCTCCTAATGTATACACGCACGGGGAATCCGTCCTGACCGCCATCACGCGCCATACGACAAGCCAGCTCAGCCGGCAACAGCGGTACAGCAGCGGAGGAGTAGGAGGAGAGAAGCCGAGATTCAAGGCCCCTTTGTCGCCCGCCGGTCGCCCGGGGCGATCCTCCCGACCGGAAGATCGTCCCCCAGCCTCCCCGCCCCCCTGGCCTTGCTCCTCGAGGAGGAGAGGACGACGACACCCGTGTAACCTCTTGTTAGCCCGGCGCGGCTTCCGCGCGAGATTCGCCTCCTTGAGCAGAGCACCACCCTACGCTGCGTGTGCCCTCGGCCGGGCTAATATCGTTTCACTTGGCATGGCGCAATTAACGCGCGTGGGTGTATGTATATAGCTGGTGCTGGAAATTGCGTGTCGCGTATGTATAACTTTTGACCACGTACGTGCGAGTGGTTTGATCTTCGTCATTGGGAGGGTGTCTTTTTGGGTATGCATACAGGTACGTGTTTCGTTGACGAATGTATGGTCGGTGAAAGTTTTGTATGAGTATGAGGGAGTGAAAATATTTTTGATCGTAATAGTGTCAAAAAAAAAATCACGCATTGTACATAACATTATATTTTGCTGCAATCATCGTTCCCGGATTTTAAAACTGGTCACGTCATATGAGTGTTGCCCTTTCGGGATTATACCACATTATTGCGATGTTGTTATTAGGTACCGTCGAACCCAAGACCAAGATTCGATCATGACGTAGGCGACTTCCTCAGAGAGAGCTTCCATTCTCCCGACTGAGCCATCTACTTGGTCACGATCGTACCAATGCAAAACTCATATAATTCTGGTAAGTGAAGTATTAAAAATTATTAATAATTAATAACAATAACAACCAACGTTGAAAATGATTACGATACTTGTTTATAAGTTTCAATATGAGCTCATTTGAAATGATCTACACAATTTGTAAAATATGAAAAATAAAAAATAATATCGCAACATCCGCTCTCACTCAACTTTACTCCACGCAGATCAACAACGATAATGCCCAGCGCCCAAAAGTTGGCTGGCTCACTTTATAAATACTGTATAAGATGTCAAATCCCCGGGGCCGGCTCTGAGTACTCGCAATCCCAATCTAATAAATTAATTAATTAATTCCCGCTCAGCACTCCCGTGTATACATAAGTATATTATACGATTTCCCATCGCTCGCTCAGCCAGTCCCGATGGCTCGGCCTTTTAAAAGCTACCCGCGAAAGAAGCCCCACGGTACTTATACATATATATATATACGGCTCCCCGTCTCTCATCTGCTCATCTCGTCCGTCGCATCCGCAAAGAGCGAGAGCGAGAGAGCCGGCCGGGCTTTTGAGTGGCTCGTAAGTCGAAACTTTAAATCCGGATTTTCAGCCGGTAATTACAGAGAGCACGGCTCTTTCTCTTCCCCCCTTGGATCGTGGGGTTATTTTATATCTCGGGTTTCTCTCTCGAATATCGCCCCGCTCTCGGGCAGCGAAAATAGAGAGCTGCTGGGGCGGGAGGGATAATACCTGCGGAGATGATGTCTCACTTTCCGTTCGCAGCGGCGTCGGAGTCGTTTGACAACTGGGTTAAGCGAGCTGAAATTTTTATGCACCCGTGAAGCGAGTTCTCGAGTCACGGGACGTTGAAGAACAAAGTATGTAACGCTGCTGCCTTTTTTTTGTCGTCGGGGTGCGTCGATGGGTGAACGCGTGTGCTATAATGGTGCAAACAAGGTTGGGTCGTACAATATTTTCAAAGCTTGAATGCAATTTCGGGGATTAGGTTGTACAAGGGGTTTCTCGCTGATATTGCGTCGTCTATTCAATCGAGATAAAAACGTGCGAGATCCACCTGGGTGAATAATATCTATGAATTGTAACTGGGAAATTTTTAATTCATAAAGCTCAATGTGTCGGGCGTCGAAGGCACCAAGCGTAGGGTGAAAACATGACACTGGGAATTTAAACGCCGTCGTGGGAATAATTCACAGAGATATAGGGACGGCCAGTATCGATTTTTGAGCCGCACTTGCATCACCACTTGAATCCCAGCGTGTGGGTTGATTCGAACATCGAAGTGGACGAACTTTTTCCCTCGGCTCTCTCCAATTACTCGGACTCGTTGCTATTATAAATATGTACGACGCCCCTCTGTTTTTCCATTTAGCTTCTACTGTATATCGTCCCCCGGTTTAATTAAGAAGCCGATCGTGGTTATCCATACGCGAACATTGTCTTTCGGGCAATGAGTTCCGTGTGGCTATTACGACCGCGTGGGGAGTATCGCTGGAATCGCGCCCGGCCCGGAGTCGTAGTACTGTTAACTGTTATGGTGGATGGATTGGAACCCGAGCCAGGCGTTATAACAATTGTTATTTTAACTGGCATTTCTTCTAGATTCATTTGCGACAGGAATTTTTATTACCTGAGTTTAAGGGTGAAAGTTTGAGGTGATGAAAATAGTACATTTATTATTGTACTTACGGAAAGTCGATGATGAATCAATGAAAAAAACGTACCTGCAACAGAAAAGATGAAAAAAAATTATTTTTTATTCGTTTATTTCAATATATTTTTTTTTTCCGTTCGTAAGTATATACATTACATTAACTATTTTATATCATTGATATTTTTTATCGGTATATTGCCGATTGATATGGTCTAGTCGGTAGAGTGTGAGGTTCGCCCACCGAACATATAATTTTCGATTCGAGACACGAACTACCAACTGTAGAAGGTAATGCAATAATTGAACAGCAATGTCTGATGATATTACCGTAACAAAGAAGAAATTGTGAGCTGTAAACGCACTTTGGTGGTTAATTGGATTAGGTAAAACCATAATTTTTTTTACCGCAAGGTAGAAAACTCGTAACCCGCCACAACTTTACTTTTTTGAATTCAATATACTTATATTATCGAGTCTCTGACTTTCCTAAAAACAATAATGCTGCTTGAAAATCTTAAGTGCTATCATCAACTTTCGAATCACTAGTTTTTTATTTTTGCATTTTAAAAATATTCAGTTTCCATACGTGTAAACTTTTAGAGAGTTATAGAAAATGTTCCAAGAAAATTTGAGTAGCTTTCTGCTGTAATAAGGGAAGTACAATATTGAAGAACAACAAACGGCATAACTGTACATTTGACCAATCAATTATTATTTTGAAACAATAGTGATTCAAAGAACGTGTTGAACTTGCTTACAATGTGTATAGGTATTTAAATCCATGCTTACTCCAAAATCTTATTACCCAATCAAAAAAATTTGTGCATACAAAATTGAGCAAAATAGCCTACATACTTCACAGAACCTTACTGAATCTAAAGATAATATCAAATCTATAATTTATCCATGAATTACTTTTTATTTGAAGGCTCTCTCACGTGCTAGATTATACTACTTTTTATGCTGCAAACGGTCACGGAAAGAATCTAATTCAGGACAATTGAGCCATGCAGAGAATTCCGAACCCAAATGCGGCCTTTCCCCCACCCCCCCGAACAAAAAAAAAAAAAAGAAAGAAAACAACCAACAACAGCAGCCACGGAAAATTGGGTCGAACTCGTTCGAGCGAAGAACGTACGATACCTACGTGCGGGGCCAGAAACGATAATTACTCCGACACCGACTCCGACTGCGAATCGAAAGACACAATGAACCGTGTACACGGGCATTCAGCCACCCCCACACCCATCTACAGTATTCACGGCGCGCTACAATCGATTCAGCACGTGACGTATATTCTGCTCTTTTGCGCTCACTCACAAATTGACGAGAGGACGCTTACGGTCGTGTTGTTCTCGCGTGCGAGCTAAATCAGCCCGAGGCGCCTTTTCGGCCGATCGATTTGTGCCGATGTACCCTACCTATGTATGTCGAGCGCTCGGTGATTCTTTTATTTGAGGAATCGTGGGCGCGCCGCTTCGCCAGCTCTGGTATTTGTAATTTGCAGTTTTTTCTCTTTTTATTAGTTTGCCTGTTCTGTACGTTATAGCTTGGGAAATAAAATGTTGCAGTATATAGTATCGGGTTTAGAATACAAAATTTTAATAAAATACTCTTCTGCTTTTGGGAGATAAAGTATATATGAATCAAATATCCCAGCTGATGATAAGTAAATAACAAAATAAATAAATAATAAATGCGGCTGAGAGGCATAAGGATATTTCATCTGAAAAATAAGAAGATACGAGGTCATCTGGGGGAAACGAGTCGAGCACTCGTGCACTCCACGGGCACAATAAACCTCGCAATAAATTGTAATACAACGATACTGTGGCGAATCTTATGAATGATTGCTGATACGCCTGTTCAAATGACTCTTAATAAATTTCGATGTCGTAAATTAAAAAAAAAATCATCTGTATGTTAGTAATATGCACAACTTATTGCTAAATTTACTGTTGATCTGATTACGTTTATAACGAGCTTTTCTGCACTTTGTTTACACTGTCTCTCGAACCAATCATTGTTAAGATTCAATAACCTTTGAGCGTTGCAAAAAAATCCCACGCACTATACCGACTGAACCACGCCAGCCACCACTCATCAGTCTCTAACAAAGCTGTGTTGCTCACCACGCAATTTCCACACTTATATACGTATGAATAGCAACAATAAGTTCCCTGAACACGCCTTACCCTCGATCTTGCGGAGAACAATAAGAGCTCAGCCGAACTGAAAGACATTAATTGAGTCGTTTGCGTAACATGCATCGAAACGAAAGAGTATACCCATGCCCCATACGTATAGAGAGAGCCGTGGCGGGACCGCTGATCTTCTCCCGCGACCGCGATTTAATAGGCAATTACTTGAGCTCTCCTTCTTCCTCCTTCCTACAGTCGTACATAACCATCTGGTGGTAAACCCCATTTACACACGCGCACACCCAGAAATAGCCCGAGCAGGCGGACTACTTTCTTCTCGCAAAGGAGGAAAGGAAGGAAGGAAGAAAACTCTATTCCCACGAGCTTTGCTCTCTTTCGTTACACGTATATACGTACGTACAACAAGCGGACGCGTATGGTGGTTCGCGTGTCCTTGAAACTTTTCCAGCGAGGAAAAGGCGAGGGAGGAGCGGAAGGAGCACGGAAAGTTCGGATTTTCGTCCGCTGTGTCGCGATATGAAATTGTTATTATTCGCCGAATGAATATGGAGGACTTTTTAATTTGGGGAGAGCGAGAGAGAGGGAGACGAGGGGTGTATGTGTGGATATTGCGTCCTAAAAGTTTCCACGTAACGATGGAAATGATACTAGCGTGAAACTTTTCAAATACTTTGTTTGAACGGGATTGTTATTGCTTGCCACTGCTGCTGCTGCTGGCTTGTAATGATGAAAATTATAAGTGGGCTTTGAGTGGCTTCCACGTTCGGGGGAAAATAAGTTGACAGACGGATATAATGCGCTGGTGAGGAGGAATTTTTATGTGGAGTGCCGTGCCGAGAAACGATAGAAAATCATGGGAAATGCTAAACTTTTTAACATGCAAGAAATAAAGAGGAAACAGCTTTGATACAAAAGATTTTACTACAGGAATTCATTAAGAATACCATTATTAAATGAAAATGTATGTGTGCTGCGATTCAAAATATTGATCAAAATTTTTTGACCCAAATAAGTAAAGTTGAATTTAGCTATTATATAGAGTATTATTAAACAAGATATGCGTTGCGTGCGAATCACAATCAAACGTTATTTTTCAGAAGAGGAAACGAAAACAGCTTTTGGAAAGGCTCCTCGTACACGTCGGAATCGATGCAGTGCTTTTTCATTCTTGACCTATTTGCCACCCCAAATGAGAAAGAGGGAGAGGGAGAATGGTACGGTGAAAAATCTGTGTTTGTCAGAATTTCGCTCGACAAAAGTTCGCGAGTCAAGAAGCCGATAAAAATTCTATGCATTGCCAAGTGACGCAGTATAAATAGGAGGCGAGAAGTTTCTCGTACTCTCGCTTTGAGAAAACGAAAAAGGCTCCACTTGGCTCGGAAATTCGCTAAAAATTAGGGATTTCTATGTAAGAGTCGAGATGGGAGATCGTGAACGAACGAGAAACTGTCGAGGGCAATCGTCCTCGAATTTTTTTATACATTGCACCTAATTTAATCCGAGTCGATTTAATCCGACTCGATTTAATCCATTCGGTCGTCAAAGCTTTGTTAAAAAGATTCAAAGGTATATACTGATCTGAAAAATTCCTCGAAGGGTTAATGAAAACTAAATTCGACTCGTGTATGGAAAACAAACAAAAAAGCGTTTTTGAAATCTCAAAAAGGTAATACAAACCCTCATTCTGACAACCACAGGTCCAAGCAATTGTTTTAGTACTTGCAAAATTTTAATTAAAATGCGAAAATGCACGCTTCCACTTAAAAACTCCGGCTCGAGAGAAGTGCCAACAAATTGATTCTAGCGTCCACAAGGAAACAATTGATTTCCTTTTTGATTTCTCCGTAAAAAAACTTGGACGAAAGAAAAAAAAGTAAAACAGAAAACAACGCTGTAGTTTTTACCAAAGAAGAGAGTAAAGCCCAAGTGCGTATATTTGTGTATCCATGTGTACAGTGTACACAGATAGAAGAGGAATCGCGAGAGGCTTAAGTGCGCGACGACATGCCGTCAGAGGTCGTGACTTATGGCCGTTGTAAATCTAACCATTGAATTTCTCACTGTCGATATTTTTCTCGCTTTCTCCTACAGCAACAGCAGTAGCAGTCTAGCGGTGTTTTTTTACTACACATATGTCGAAAAGAGGGAAGAAAACAGCGAAGAAGTGTATAATGAGTAGAAAAAAGTGATCCAAAGTAGAATAGTGTTTTTTATTTACATGTGGAGGGGCTCCCCCCATCATTTTGACAATCGTGAACATTAAGTAATAAAGCTAAATTCAATGGAAACGAGCCAAGAGAGTTTTTCGATTATTTTGCCGACAAGGAGAATTTTATTTGTATCCTTTAATTCTGCAATAAATAGTATAATACATTGTTAAAGTGAAAATAATGATCTTCGAGATAGTAAAACAAAGTTGCAATGTATGCATCTTTTTATCAGAATGACGGGATGTCTTGGGTATCTTGTCTCATGTAGTCTTGTGCGCTTTCATACGATAATAAAACCAAGAATTGGAAAACATCAGCTTTACGAAAAATTTTAATAATGTATATTCAGAGTAGCTAACAACAAGGCCAACAAAGGATGCGATATGAGTTTATTCCCTATCAGATTATTGAATTCAACTTTTGCAACTGTAGCAGCCAGCTCATAAAGCTCGGGGTAAAGGGTTGGAGAAAATCCAGTAGTGAGCAATATAAGTAGTATGAGTATAGTATGTGAAAACGAAAGATTCCCAGAACTAAGTGATTCAAAAGTATTAAAAAAAAAAAATACTTACAAATAGAGAGTACTTTGATGTAATTATTAATGACACAAAATATGATTAGGATTAATCAACATCGAACGTACATAAAAAAAAAAAATTGTTCCAAACAGTACGGCACAATGCACACTCCTCCGTCGGCCGTATGAGTACACAGAGAACCGTGTAAAACAGAAGATGAAACAGAATCCCCGGAAGGAAGAAAGATCGAATCAGACACCGAAGTCGATAAAAGGAAAACGCCCCGAAGAAACGCGAGCTGTACGAGCAGATAAACGTGACACGCGAAAAACAACGATTTAAAAAAAAAAAAAAAAAGCCAAAAACGTGAGAAAGGGATTTGGAAAGAACAAAAAAATAGAGATCGACTCGTGACCCGGGTAAGTATACAGCGGGCGTCCGTGTATATTGTATTATGCACAAGCACGAATGCGTTTCTGGAGGCGCGGCCATTATCGGCATCAGCCGATTTAATACGGCATTCGGCCTGCATGGTCCTCCACTGCACCTCGAGGGCGGCTCGAGAGAAAAGTGATTGATCGAGCTGGGCCCGGCTCGCTTTCTCCCCCCCTCCCCCCCCCCCCCCCCCGCCCCTCCCCGCCGGGCCACCCCGCCGCCCGGCCCGGACGCACTATTGCTCCGGGCATCACGTCGCTCTGGCCGTTTGATAGACGTTGATCAGCTATCTCTCTCCCCCCTCCCCCTCCTTCTCGTGTATATAAATATGTGTATAATGGGATGATTACGGTGTTCCCGAGGCGTAATGAGCCGACGGGTGAAAAAGTCGTTGCGGGTCTGATTGATTTTAAGTTTCGCCGGAGCGTGACGCGTTGAAAACCTGCAGCTCAACAGCCGTGAAATAATACGCCTCGCGCGCGCGTGCATTGTGTTAATATTTCAATTGGACGTGCTTGTGCGTATATAGTACGCGTGTGTGGTTTCGTCGTTATTTGCTCCCTCGCGCGATGATAAGTTAGAAATTACGCCCGAGCGAAGGGGGCAATTAGGAGCACTCGTTGCTCCGCCGAGCAGAGGATGTGGGAAGAAATTAGGTGCGCGCTCGTCCACGGGAGCGCGTAATTGCCGAACGATATACGAATTCACTTGGGTCAACATCCGGCGAAAATCTCATCTTCCCCGGGATCCCTTGTACAACAGCCGCGACGAAAAAACAGCGCTCCCCCGCCGTTTCGCGATCGATCGATCAATCAATCTCGCCTCCCGGAGCAGGCGGCCACAAAAAACACGCTCCACACGTGGACTGGCTCCGTTTATTTTCCTTCTCCTCGGTCATACGATACCGCACCTATGTGTACATGTATATATATATACGTGCGCGCCACGGGGGTGCGAAAAGTGAATCTTGGCTGTGATGATATCGACGGAAGGGAGGAAGAAGAAACGGACCTCCGCGCAGCGGGAGTATCCGGAAAAAGAAATGGGGGGGCAAGGCTGCAGGCGAGGGGTTTCCGCGCGAGTCTTCCGGATCTAGTTACACACACCGCAAACCCGATATACATATACACGCTCATCTCTCCCCACCACGTCCCTGTGGGTCTCGAGACTCTCGAGTATACCCCTGCCTGCTTTTCGCGGCTGTTTTGCTACTTGACCCCGCGGACCTTAATCCTCCTCGTCCTCGGCCCACCACGGTGGTGGTGTACGCTTATAATGTGTGTACACACACATTGGGGAAGACTCGAAAATGCAAGCGGGCAGCAGATGGGCAGGGGCTCGAGCCGAATTTTCCTTCTCGAGGGGGAGAGAGCAGCGGCCGGGAGTTTTTCATTTTCTTTTTGCGCAGCGAAAACGCGTTTGTAAATATATTGCTTCTCCTACGCAGCAAGCAGCACTTAAAGCGGGTTTTTATTAATTCTCCTTGTGAACATTCCGTCCGACGGTTCGGCCGGAATATTTTCTCTTCAGTTCATTCGCGGACTACTTTCATAAGCTCGCTAAGCAGCTTGAAAAGTCACGCGAGCGCGTAAAAGGGATTTTTCTTCTTCCCCGATCCCACAATCGCACCGATCATTCGATATTATAATAATGGGCCTGGCCCCAAGTGTGTTAGCCCGTCGTCGATCGACCGACCGAGGGAGCTCGTGAAAATTTAATCTCCTACGCGATTGGGAGAAAAAAAAACCCGTTCCTGCAACGGCAAAATCCATCGCAATTAAAATCATCATCATCACACCCGTCCCGCACCGTTATATCCCCCGACGAACGGTAATCGCCGCAATTACTCCGCGTCGAAAAAGGTGACAAATCTCGCGAGGCGGCCCGCGCGCGCATGCAAATCAGCGGCCCTTCTCTATTAGCCCCCGCCGCGCGCTCGTGTTCATTATCGTCTCGAATTGCGCCTCTCCCGCCCCCCCGCCCCGTAAACGCGACAATTACGTTACGGCTGCGGGCGCTCGTTATTTCGGCATTAAAATAAATCGCGGGCGTAATTTTACGGACCCCGCGGGTGATTAGCGCCCGCGCGCGTATCGCCCGTACTTATACGTGGCTCTAGCTAGGCCGGATCTCGCGCGTGGATGTGTGTGTTGTGGGCCGACGTGCGTTGAGCATACAACGCGCGCACGCCGATGGGCTTACCCGCGAGCAGGGCTCATAAT
>JAPYYV010024988.1:10550-21249 GCA_030522625.1 Copidosoma aretas
AGCCCGGGAGAGATCGTTGTCGCCTCTTCCAAAGCGGATCATTCGCTCTGTTTAGGAGCACGGGGATCGGCACAATGATCGCATTGATCGCCGTCACTGTTAGGGATTAGAACCCTAAAAATCCTTTGAAAACGCCGAGCCTCGAACAAATTTAAGAACAACGCGATTTGTTTCTATAGTTCTACCTACTGAACTACCACACTCAGCTACAAGTTTGTCTTGCATACTTAATGTGGTACCATCTTTGTATCATTTAAACGAATCATCAGACAGATAAAAATATGCAAATAAATCAAACGTTTTTAAAATATGCGGATAAAAAAAATGTAATTCCGAACAATCAATAAAAATTTTAATATTGCTGACGTTTACATTTTTTATAATTTAGTGCACGGGACGCAAAAAGAGAAGAAAATTTTCCGTTTCTGACGTTCTTAATAATCAGTTTGGAAAAACACACAAATTGTTTTTCTTCCATTTATTTTTGTGCCCTGACGTTACATCATCAGTCACCCTGACTTTTCCCACAACTCGAATACATCAGTGGAAAAAAAAAAGTTTATTAAATAACTAGCTATTCCAATATTTATTATATGCATATTTCTATCCCAAACCACAAACATTTTTCATCGTACGATATTCCACGAATTTTTTCGGATCATAGTCACGTGATCACAGCTCGAACCAATCACACACAAACTGCGTTGGCTCCATTCAACATTATTCTCCCTTTTTATAAAGAGTATACTAATTAATTATCTGCTTGCCTCTCTCCCTCTCTCGGTCGCGCTAATTAACGGAACAGCAAATAAAAAGTGAAGAGCAGACGCTCCGAAGAGCCGCGGCGCCCGAAACTTTGCCTTTTGAGTCGCAGAAGGAAATGCCCGAACTTGTTCGTGTTTCCTCTCCTCCGCGACTCTCCGCGAGCGAGGAAAAAGTCAACCCCCTCCCCGCCCGTTCCTTCCGCTCTCCTGCCTATTTTTCCCTTTCGCAAGTTCGAACCGAAAGTCGGAAGTTTGCTAATTTTACCTAGAAAGAGAGATACGTTCGTGTACGCATACACACACACACACAAACTATTTAGATGGCGGCGCGCTCTCCTAGGCAAATACGGGCGCCCGCGGAAACTCCTACCTTTTCCTTTTTCCCCCCCCCCCCACCCCCCTTTTCTGGGTTGCTCTTGCAGGGCGACTAAAAGGTTTTCGCAACAAAATCGCTGCGTCCTTTGTGCACTGCACTGCTCGGTATACCGTTGGAATCGACAGCGCGGCCGCCGGTACGATGCTTTTTTTCCTCGTTAGTGCGTCCAATCGGTGTTTGTAATTCCCAATGTCGCTCTTTTCTTCGTCATCTGCAGACGCGACGGAAAACGTATGATGAAACAAACGCAAGCGGACATGTTGGTATTAAAACGAGAGCAAGAGGATGAGTGCGTGGAAGGAAATAACGGAGCTTACGCCGAGGATTAGGGAGAACGAGGCGGGGAACGAGCAAGAGGCGCGTCGTCATAAGCGCACACGACGCGAGATGGAAAAATGCGCCAGCATGTATAGGGGAGGGGACAAAAAAAAGGATCGGCAATTAAAAACTCATGCGTTTGCTCGAAACGGAGTGAATTGGAGAATGAATCAAAGTGGCTTAGGGCAGTGATGGGGAACAGGAGGAGAGTACCGATGTTATTTGATAATAAAGGGGTCGTGAGCGAGCTTCAACTGTCAGGCTGAAAAAATGTGTACGAAGTTAAATTCCATTGCTCCCAAGGTAAATAATTATTACGGCAAAAAACACGTTTCGATACTCTAGCCCCCTGACTAGACGCTAGACCGCCTGGAACGAATAATCGTATCAACCTAAAAATATCTACACTCAAGCTCCACTAATGGAAATTACACAGAGATACACCCCAACTGTATCGCAAAGCAAAAGAAAACCATCCGACTCGATGTCACAGAGCGAAGAAACAAAAGCCAGGATTCTTCTCCCCGAGTCTGCAACCTATACAAGAGCCAAGACTCGAGCGAAAGTGTTTTTCTTTTACTTAGCGAAGAAGAAGAAGAAGAAGAAGAGCCTACGGGGGTGGGAAATCCGAGCGATGACACACGCGTGACCCCCGGCCAACATCAGCTGGGCCGCCCCGCAGATTCCTTACCCTCTCCCCTTTCCGCCTGCCCGATGCCACGGCTGCGCGCGATAATCTGGTCGGCAAATACGGACGTCGTCGTCGTCGTCGTCGTCGTCAATTAAAGGCAATAACTCCGCGCCGGTGACTTTTCGACCCCGATTCCTTCTGCCCCCTCCGGTTCGTCACTTTTTCTCTCTCCGTGCGGGATAAGTAATACGCGGGGAGCGCAGGGCTGTGTACCGCCAAACTCGAGATCTGATTCAGCGTGTGGTGTGAGTTACAGGCTCGGATATACGCCAGGATTTGCTCTCTCTCCCGATGCAGTGTGAAATATACATCCGTTACTCCTCGTTTACTTTGCAGCCGAGACTGTTGCCGGATTGTGTATACACGCAAGGTCGGAGGAAACGTGTCCCGCCGGCAACTGTTACGTTGGTCTCCGCGAAAGCTAGAGAGAAGCATCCGATCACGGGACCTCGACGGTACCATTATTCGCTCCCAGCGCACATTGTGATTTGGGCGTGACGGTAGGTGTACGCGTCACGCGGGTGCGTTTATCCGTATACACTCCGCCAGGTAAAAGAAAATCTCCCGAGCGTTCAAAGGACGCGCACGCGAGTGTATGAAACTGCCGCGAGAGAAGCGACTGGAAAACAAAACAAAAAAAAGCACAAAAGAGAGCCGGATAAGGGGCGGTGTGTACAGAGAAGCCCAGCGAGATTATAAGCCAGCGGCAGCATCAGCAGCTCTTCGGGTTCGGCACGAGCATACACACCCTGCACACGTAGGTACGTATATATATAAACCGGGCGCTATCTGTGCAAACAGAGTCGCAAGCTCCGCGCTCGCCCTGCGTAATCGCAAAGCTCGCCGCTCCCCGTGTGTCCACCCTCCCGCCGTCGTTCGACGCTTGTAAAGATACGCTCGCTTTTGCTACGCGTGTGCCATTGTTTACTTGGTTTTTGCACGCAGTCGGGCGTGTGCGTGCAGTGTGCGTGTTTGTTTGGAAGAGGGGGGGAGGGAATAATGATGAACTCGTGCCTCTTTTCTGGTACACATTTTTTTCCCCCGCACCTCGCGGCTATCCTCAGTGGTCGCGTGCGAGGGTTAATCTTTCGTGCCAACTTTTCCGGCGCGCTGAGCCCTCGGTCAATATTCAGATGGGATTATCTCGCGATGGGATTTTCGAAAAGTGCGCGAGTCATCGTTGTATACTTTGGGCAAAGTTCAAACGCTGATACCTGCATCGCTGGAATTATGATGATTATCGGTTCGCGGAGAACTTTTACGAGATCCCAAAGAGATGATTCGATTTTTCCAATCCACCCGCTGATCGATGTGACCGAGAGATAATACACTTGCCGAGCCAGATTGAGATGTAATACGTAACAAGCAGAACGCAAAGACATGACCCCCGCACGCGTGCAAGCCTCGACCTGATGGACCATGTGCTCGTCCTCGTCAAACGGGGCGTAACATAGGTACATACGCAAACGGGAGGGATACAGCGTATAAACACTTTGCGCGCGGCTTAATAGTCGATCCGTAACGACGGGTCATAAGTCGCGGGCAAATATTGTGCCCCGGCAAACACTGTATATCTATGTACTATACGCGCGGCGCACCAACGCGAGAGAACATCCTGCCACGGGGGGGGGGCTCTACGAATATTTCGAAGGGGTACACGGTGTATTTATGTGTATAGCGGAGGAGTGTGCGGAGCCCCGCGGGGGGTAAATACGATGCGAGGTGTACGATGACTCGGACGCGCGTGGCCCGATGTTTGCCGAGGGACACTTTTGCGCGTGCATGGGTTATTACGTGTATACATATATACACGTGTGCGTAAGAGCACCGGGAGCTCCGCGTGTCGTACGGGCTGGATGATACAGAAAAGAGCCGGAAAAAGTGTCAAAGGGGAGGGGTCGTTTGTTCCTGGAAATTGCCCATTGTTGCGTGTATTGGCTTATCTCGTCGTCGCAGGTGCGGTTAGGCAGATGCTGTGGGTATTTTAATGTCGAGTGGAAAGTGATGATAGACGCACGCGTACACGTTTGGGGTTAATTCTGCGTTTTTGGGCGCGACGTCTGGCTCTGTAGAATTCAAAAGACGCAGAGTCGCGGGGTTAATGAGATGTAATGGTAGACGAAAGCTTCGAGGTGTCCATTTTTTTTTTTTTTGCTGTAATCGCGAGTTTTGGTACAAGATTGCTCTGTCGATGCGATAATGTGGTTATTGGTTTCAATTACACCGGAAATTTTTTCATAAAACATTCAGTCAAAATCGAAAGTGTTCCCGATTCCTTTTAAAAAATCTTGACGAATATTTAAATTTTTGAAGGTTCATTTTCAACAAAATTCTTTCCAATTACAATAGGACGTGTTTCTTTGACAAATACTCTAGTCAGGAAAGTCCAACTACGTTCGCTTATTGTTTGTAAAGAATTGTGCAAGGTTGTCACAGTAAAGATAAGAACAACTTCCAATAAAAGCGCGTCATGACCGAACGTCTGCGAATGATTTGAATCACCTGCTTCGTGGCTCTCCTCACTATCCCAACTCCCAACTGTCTCTTCTAGTTGTATGAGAAGAGAAAGGCGCGCCCCCGTTCGACCTTTATTTAATTGAATGTGACGCGGTCTCCATAAAAGCCTAAAAACTGATATGTCGACCCACTTTTATTTGTTGAAAACAAGAAATTGATTAAAAGTGAAAACAAACGTACATGTGCATAAATGAAAATAACGCTCAACAACACAAATTATCTACTTATGAATTGAAAATTACACGATTGGCTTGTCCTGCCTTACTCGACTGTTTCTACTTAGTTTGATACACAGCGGACTGTTAACAACAGATGTATTACTTTGAATTTTGTATTTTCCATCCTGTTTTTTGATAAACTCTTTCACGTGCGTTTCGTGGCTGATTGACAAAACGAGTGTCTTGAAACGAAGCAATGTCGATTCGAGACCATGACTTTGCTCCGGACGAAATAGTAGTTTTCCGTCTTCTAACCTCAAAGTAGCACTTTCACCGCTTGATTTTGGGTTATCAGACGGAAAAATAGTATTCGAAACTCTTGCGTAAAGGCTTCTTTACGAACCTCGTTACGGCCCTCGCCTTCGGCTCGTGCCGTAAACTTCTCGGTTCGTAAATATAAGCCTTTCCGAACTCGTATGAACGCAAAGTTGCACTTTGCGCCCATGAGCACACTTTGGGCCCGCGAAATCGCTTTGCGCCCACGGGCAGTAAAGAACTTTGCGCCCTGAGGCGATTCAAGGGCCCAAAGTGCGGGCCCCAGGGCGCATAACGCCAGTTGCACTTTGCGCCCTAGGTAAGAAAAAATACAGCAGCACGTCCCAAGATTTGGCGAAAAGCAGTAATTAATGACCTTTGAAATGACACATCCAGCAATAGAGTTACAATGACTTCACGTCTATCACTGTAAATCCAAGTGTGTAAAAGTACGCGTTCAAAGCGTGTAGTTGCAATAACTTTTTTTTATAAAATGCATAGTGGCAGCGTTAATAAGCTTTTTAAAAACAACCAAATCGGTGGGCTCTCAACTATTTCACCAGATCTACTAAAATGAGCAATTTTTTTCCCAAACCATTGACTCAAGAAGACTGTAGACCTTCGCACATTTACTTTTTCTGTTCATAATTGCTCGATTCAATAGAGAAGGTTAAATAGTTGATGATAAATCTATTGGAGCATTTGCCGAATGCTTATTATTATTGCTATAATACAATTTGTTAACTTGTAGAAATTAGAATTACACACTTGGATTTACAGATATTATTAGTTTCTGCATTTTTTTTTTTTTCAATATTACTTCATCGCTAAACGTAACTCCCAGCAATAAAACGACAATGTTGAAATCTCGACTGCATTCAATCACAGTCGAGCGACGCGTCAGCAGAGAACTGACTCCCGCTCGCACCCGAAAATCCATGCACTCGCATCACACGCGCCGCTCCCCGCATCCAGAATCTCTCTGGCCGATGCCGCCGCGCGAGTAGATGGATGAGACGGTGGAGGAGTTCCATATAGGTAAAGCGTCAGCACGCGTGCATCGGAAGCGACACGTCGTCCTTGAACCATGCACCCAGTCGTATCACGCGCCCGGACTACTTACCGCTGCTGTACGTTAAAATTACGCGCCACATCCATCCCCAACCCCTTCCTCGCCTTGATTATTCCGCTGCGCAGCTAATAGCCCGAGACGCGTACCGTGCGAGCGCCTTATATACGTATATACAATAACCATAATCGTAATGATATCTCTGCGGAGTATGTATAAGCTGTGCCGGTATTGTACTGCACCACTGCAGGCCGTCGCAGGTGTACGTGTATACGGGTGGGTGGGGGTGTCTGTCTAAACAGGGCGGAAATGAGACGAAATCGCGCCAGGCGTCCGGACGCGTCGTCGTCATCTTGTCGGATGTGAAGCTAGACTGCCGGGAATGGAAGGGGGGGAGATTGTATTCATGCCCAGGCGACGGCGGAGATGCGAGGGTGTGGTGGAGGAGGGATGCCGAGGGGATTTAGCAGGGATGATTTGGGGCTTTGTCTGCGAGGGCTTTAATTTATCGCCGTATTTTGTGCTCGATTCATGGATTAATTTGTTTTGGTGGTGTTCGTACTGTGGGGTCGGGGGGGATGGGGGCCGTTGTTTTGTTGGTGGTTTTTTTTTAATGGTGGCATAGTACAAGCAATCTCTCGGATTCGACGTCGAGACGACCACCATCCAACCAAAGTATCTTCAACGGTGGGGGAATAAAAGTATCCCATTCACCATTCAAGAAAAGCAATACTTTTTAAAATTTTTAATTTAGTTGTAGGATACTCATCGCAACCGTTGATTAATGATTTGCGAACTTTTTAATACAAAACAATGAATAATAAAAAAGAAAAACATTTCATCCAATGATTGAATTTGAAAGAAAGATTAATTATCAAAGAACAATTATCAAAAAACAGAAAACAAGCTCTGATAAATCTTTCATCGCAAAACGTAATGATCTGACAAAAATCATCAGTTAAACTCAGTAAAAGGTCAAACATTATCAACGTGCCCGGCAACTCTGCAGCTACATCATAGTCATAGTTTCGGAAACTCCGTTCATCGATAATCCAAACCCCTCGATGAGCAAACGTCACATGTATAATATCCTGATGCAGTGGCCAGATATGGTCTCTATATGCGCGTCCTTGTCACTAAGAACCTGCAACCTCTCACACGTACACTCACACTTGGGCGCTAAATCAGATTTCGGCCTGGCCGAGTTTGTACCGAGTGCGGTTACTGGATGTATGCACATATAAGATGCGCATTCAACGATGCAGGTATGGATTCTTGACGCAGGTATGCTCATTTAGTTGAAGTTACCACTGACATATATCCCCCTATGCTCACTGCTTATACAGGTGTCGTGAATCTTCAAGCTTAAAATTCGTGCTTGCACATGGAAGAATATATATTTAATATATATAAATATGTCTACAAATATACTCGTAAGATATTGAGAACATTCTTCTACACTCTCATCAAAACTTATTATTAGTATTGTACAAAAATCAAAATAAATTATTTGCAACAACACATACTCTAACAATGGGTATTTTTTAATAATTGCCTTAATATAGTTTGTACTTGTACCCGTTGTTTTGATGATGTATGTACTTTACATGCAAAACCATAATATTTTACGTAAATTTAGCCACTTGCTTATCATAAAAAACAGTAGACCACGAAGAAGATTATAGTTCTGAGTTTTGGTCATGATTTGGGTCATTTTATTTTAAAAGCCGTTATCCATTATAATTGAGAATATCTTCCATAATCGATAGAAGATGAGTGTGCATATTCGTATTTCACTAGATCGAGTCTCGACCCCGATCCTCCACACGAATCACGAATCCCACACTTTACTGACCACACTATAACTACTGATGATACTATTAAGAAAATTTGTTAGTAATAAGGGATATTTTTATTGCCCCCGTTTAATTTTATTCCACTTTGTTATGCATTTTGCAGCTTCAAATAAATAAAAACAACTTTTAAACGCATATTCAAAATAGTGATTATTGTATTCGAATCGTATCAATTTTAAAGCATTTACTTGTGAGTTATGCTTGAACCAGTGATGCATTGCACTGAAGTCCCCAAAACGCCAGACTGCATCCCTCTAACTCATGACACATTTCCCTTTTATGTACAAGAAAAAAAAAAAAAGACACGAGCTTCAATAAAAGAGACACGTACCAAAATAAACAGTTCGTAGAAGCGAACTACGCCGTACCCTTTATTTTTACGGTCAGTCTCGTAAAACCGTCCCGGTCTTCTTGTACTTTTACAGAAAATGAAATAATAAAAAAAGCAAGCTACCAAACTCGAACAACAAAATCGATCGAACGCAGTCTAAGTCATGCGGCAACAAATTCCTGCGCACACAGAATTTTGAAGAAACTTCCGGTAGAGTTACGACTCCCAGTGTGCGGGTGGTCAGTTCTTGCACGCGCGACGCACACTGATGCAATTATGTGATACAGTTGTCAGCAGCGTGCACCTACGAAAATAAACTATACATGCATTGCACTCGACTCTCTCTAGTTACAAGTGTTGTATTATATACACAAGGCTCTCCGCTCACATGCCCTCAAACTGGAGCGCCACGCGCATTCCGCGAAATTCGAAACTCTAAAAAGGCCGCCAATGATGCACCTTACTTTGCATAATGGGCGTTGGCTCACTTTTTCTGCGCCCATAATGTTATGAGCACGTGCGCGAGTCCCTCTGTCCGCGTACAATACCCGCGTATAAGTATACTATACATAGATGTATCTACCGCGCGAGCGCGAAACGGCAAACGTAAAACGAGCACGGGGAGATTCAAACTCAGCGTAACGATGAAACGAGGTTAACCGATTAATACCTCGGATGTGCGTGCAATGCGGCGCACGTGCGTGTGGTTCGGGCCGCGTTGCTCAACTCGATTTTACAATTTTTTTTCTCCTCCCTACGTCGCTGAAATATGCGCGAATAATACTGCTGATGTTTCGCAACTCATTCGCGCTGTAATTAAGTTATCTCGCGATAAAAGCGCGCACCGCACATCGGGATTTAGCGTTGCATTCCATTGTCTTGTTATCCGAAAAAACTATTGGCTATTTCGCGCTGCTCTGTCATAACATACATTCACTCTCGTTCACTCTCCCATCATTTAATTGTTCAGACAAAATGGTACACGCGTAGGGAGAGATAGCAGTATGCACGGATAAAAGCTTTAATAATAAATAAATCCTTCGTGGCTAAATAGTTCTTTCGCACTTTATCGTTGACAAAAAAAAACCTTCCTATCTGCAGGCCCATACAATAGAACACATGCACAATACACACGGTGTTTCGATGCGAAATTTCCAGTCGGCAATTTTAACCAAATTTTATTACATTACTGTATCGGAAGAGAGTGAGAGAGCGAGGAGAAGAGAACAATGGAAGCATTAAATTCGAAACGCCGCGGACGGCCCACTGGGTTGCGCGGAGCGCGCGGTTTACAATATTTGCCACGCTTCGAAATGCACTCTCTCCGTTGTTAGGACAATTATGATCTCGGCCCGCGAAAAAAAAAGAAAAGGTTGCGCGTTACGAATTCGCATTCCGTTTCACGAGCTGTATATTGTTCGAACGGAACATTTTTCAGCAGCGCCTATAATATACTACCTTATGTTACAGCCCCATGTACGTGTAAATCAAGGTGTAAATTGCAGATCGAACGCGCGCGCGAGCTCGTTGAGAACATTCGATCCCTGCCCTCTCTCGTTACGCGGAAAGCCGAACGCGCGCGCGCGCCCGATCGTGTTTGATTGTACCATATGTTTCAGCAACTCTGTACTATTATCGATCCACTTTACCGCAGAGGGACTCTTGCAGCAGCGAAAAAAAAGTCCCCGGCCTCCCTCGGCAGGAGGGTACACAAACACAGACGCAAATACAATATTTTATCCATCCACTCCCTGGCCAAACAGTCCATAGCACCATAAGCAGCTTCAGCATCAGCGGTGGCCGCAAGCTTGCTATTAGTTTATGATGTACGGAGAGAGGGGGAACTTCAAAGCGGATGAATATCAACTCCGGTATCGCGCCGTTAGCCAAACGGTCGTGCGCTACTGCCCGCACGCACGCGTGGCCTTTACCTTTGGAGAGCCTTGTGACGGTACGCTGGGGCAGTTTATAATTATATTTGTTAACCGACACGGTGGCGCAGTGGTAGAATCGCAGTTCCGTCGATCAACGATGTCCAGCAGCATTTGGCGCGGCTAGTACTTGGATGGGGTGGCCGTTCGAGTCTCGCCGTTTCGCCTTTACTGTTGGCTTCGAGGATCGATTAACTGATTCTCTGTCATTGTGGACAACGTGAGCGGGAGGTGTGCAGGAGTTCAGTCCTGGTGCCTATGCCCAGACGTGGACAATAGACTCCCGGTCGGAACTCAGGCAATACACCGGGCCGTTCCGGGCTGGGTTTTTCCCAAGTGGTTTCCCCACCCCACAGGACTCGTCCTGGGCAAA
>JAPYYV010024996.1:0-16604 GCA_030522625.1 Copidosoma aretas
TCCCTCTTCCTTCCCTCTCCCAAGTTCTAAGTGCCCTGAGTAGTGCCCTTCTCATAAGGAGCCGGACGTATAGCACTATAATATAAAAAAAAAAAAAAAGTTATTTATCTAACGTATACCTCCGACGCGTCTGAGCGCTCCAATCGCTCCGAGGTGCACGATAATTAAACAAACCTTATCTCGACAAGCATTGTTATGACGTACATCAAAATTATTTACTAACTAAACAATTATTTCACAAATAATTGATACTTGTTTACAAACAAAATAGAATTAATGAAAAAAAGTGATGTTCTGATGAAAGAAAAATCTGTAAAACTGGAAAATGAGCTATCATTTTTAAAAAATGCATTAAAAGAAGCAAAACAAAAAATAAACCACGAGACTGAGAAACGCAAGATCGCTAAAACAAATTCTATTATTATTGGAAAAGAATTTGATGAGAAGGAGAAGGATACAGAACGAATAGAAAATTCTTCAGACAGCAAGATTTAGATAAAATCAAAGACTTGGAAAAACAGTCAAAGAATATGGATGAAATGTTGCTAGAAGAAAAGAATACGGTTTTTAAATTCGATCCGGGAGTTTCGACTTTTATAGCTTGTTATAGCTAATGTGAGCTCTGATTGGCTACGAGATTTTAGTGGCCTGCGCCGCGCCGTCGACGCCCGCGCCGCTCGAGCCGCCGTACCCAGCGTTGTTGAAAAGTTCCTTTCAGATTTGGGAATTCTCTAGGACTAACCTTCCTGTCGTATGGGACATATATATATATTTGAGTAGCCCTGGTGATATTTTCATAGAAAAGAGGCACAGATCTTTTAAACCTATCGGTATTATCGGTAACTCATGGTGCAATCGAGCAGTCAACAACAGAGTATCGTAGATCGATACGGCAGACGTCTTTTTTAACGATGAATGTCTCTTTGTTCAATAAGGTATAGCTCGGCTTCCCTGATTCCCCAGTGGTTCCCAATTTATTCAATCATTGATGATGATTTAAATGATTACTGGTAATTATCGCCAGTTGGCACACAAATTTGTGCATCACAAAACTGATGAAAACTTCAGTAATTTCACCAAAATGCAGAAAGTTCAGTACAACTATATTACTATTTTGATTAAGTGCACTACATTGTACTAAATCCATAGATTATTTTAATTGAAGATATCTTTAAAAACGGCACGCGACATGTTTATTATCTTGTAGTAGATAATTTTTTGTATTTTTCACGTATTGTACTCGTTTTTTAAAACAATCGTAACATTTTTGCCTTCATGAACGAACACAGGTATTTCCAAATTACTTGCTCATAAGATGCTGTGTTACAAAATGCGAATTAAAAGTTATATATCTCGGAAACGGCTCCTCAAATCTTTATAATACTTTTAAGACTTCTGTATGGTCATATTTACAACCATCTCGAGTTTCGAAGTATTTAAAAAGGATATATATTTTAGAAAAATATGCTTGTTCATACAGATGACATATATTATGTTGTTCATATATTATTCTAAAATGATAGTTACAAGTTCTTTACGCAATTATATAAAATTTATGGCGAAAAATTTGCTTATGGAGGCTCATAATCCTATGTATAGCACTCAATTGGTAATAGTAATAAAGTAGATAGTTATCTTATATTAACAACAAAGTTAATTCCATATCAAGAAACGATAGTTAAATACTTGTAAAAAATTTATTTTCCTAATTTGCATATTGCATGTTCAGGTACTGTTAAGTATAAAGGCTAACTCAATAAAAGTCATAAAACTTTTTTTTTAATCTGATTTCCATTTTTCCAAGATTCGATTCTTTCTTATACGATTTTTAATACAGTTATCGAAGGAACTTTTGAAAGTATGCAATGCGTGTAGAGTTAGGTACTATTGGTTATACAAAATCTTGTTAAACGGATGAACAGTAGTACCTACGTTTTTACTCACTTTTTATACAAATTCTTGTAAAACGTATAAAAAAAAGGACCCTACTAAAACGCATTGCATACTTTCAAAGATTCTCTCGATAACTTTATTCAAATCGTTTAAGCTACAATCCAAGCTTTGAATAAAGGAAATTGGATCAAAAACATAAAAGTTTAATAACTTTTCTTGAGCTTGTCTTTATATTAACAGTATCTAAACATGCAATGTACAACATTGACAAAATAAATTTTTTTTAACACCTTCATTTACAGCTATATACGGGTTATGAGCCTCCTCAAGAGACAATATAAAATATTTTTTGAAAAATTATTTACATATCAATATCATAATCATCGTCATAATTATCACCATCATCTTCTTTTTCCGATTCATTTTCTTTGTTCTTCAAAATCTTACGGTTACTTTCACTCTGATCATTTTTCTTTTTTTCACCTTTATTGTTCGCATCTGCCACCCTGCTTCTATTATTTGGGACATTCCAACTACACGAGTTTCTAAAATTCACGTCAGTCTCTGAAAAAAAAATTATTATTTAATACAATTAAGTTGTGTACATGTGTATTATAAATTTGTCATAATTGTGATTATATGAGGTACATTCAAAGGACAATAAATTCTTTACTCGAATTCTACAGTGTAAAGGTAGCTTAAGCGTCATATGTAGGCTTCACTACAAAATAATTGATGAAGCCTGTTGTTGATACTTAAGGTAGTACTAGCAATACTGAAATGACGGTTTAAATTTTGATGAAATTTGGCCCACTAACATATATATATATATATATGTACCGACACGGTGGCGTAGCGGTAGAGTTGCAATTTCGTCGATCTCCGGAATCAAGTAGGGTACGGGCATTGGTGGGACTCGGTTCGAGTCTCGCCGTTTGCCTAGGGTTCGCGCCGCTGCTTTTTCCCGGGGTTCAATCGGCTGTTTCTCTTACGTTACGGACAACGTGAACGGGAGGTGTGCAGGAGTTAGTCCTGGTGTTTATACGTAGACACCCGGTCAGGACTCAGGCAATACACCCCCGCCGAATGCGGAACGGTTGTTAGTAACTCCCTACCCCTCCCTCGCCTCATCCCTTCCTACTCCCAAGTGCTGAGTATACCCAGAGTACCGCCCTTAGTAGGAGCTGGACGTATAGCACTATAATCTAAAAAATAAAAAATATATATTGATGTAAAAATGACTCAGTTAAAATTTTTTTAACTTTCACAGCACAAGAAAAAAATCATACACGTTAAAATTTTCATGTGTTTCACATAGGACCTTATGGGAAATATCAGTTTAATTCCATTTGCACAGAAATGTCGGTTACGATTTTGATTAAAATTCATATATTAAAAATTAAAGACATCAGGTGTGTTTTGCTCAGTTCACAATTTCGATTAAAAGATTATAAAAGAAGAGAGAAATAAATATCAAAATAAATAGATGTTATTTCTATACTTTTTCAAATACTCATTCATGCACTTGACAGCTACAATATGAGGTTCAAATACTTGGCACTCTTTTGACAACTGCAGTATTGCTAGTATTACCTTAATGTGCAAACAGTTGATTTTAGACAAAGGGCTGTTTAGAGAATGAAAAAACAAATTTCATATTAAATTTGGCATGTGTCACATTAACATACTGTTGTTTTTAAAACAAAACTAAATAAACAACAAGAAATTCTGTTTTCTCATTGTATCTTAATTTTAGAAAACTTTACCTTCAAGGATTCCAAGACCAACAGCGATTACTCCTCTTACTGCCAGGTTGCATTGGCGACGGAAAGCTTGCTGCCGCTTATATTTGACGTACTTGCCACTTCGGTGACCTGGCCGATTTTTACCTATTGAAATGATTTGCAAAGTTTAAAACCAAATTTTACGAAGTAAATGTTTTATGTTTTTCAAGATATCTTGTTTCACGTATTACACTCATCATTAACTATAGAAAAATCATCTTATGTTGCACGGTTCCCTTCATGAGGCTCTGTACCACAACGTAGCCCTTACTTTTTAAGAATTAATGAAATACATATTTTGTCAATTTATGAAAATTAAATTTTTTTGGTACGTAATTATTTTTGTTGAAATTAAATTTTCAATATATATTTCGTTAATTTTTAAATAGTCAGCGTACGAGTGTTGAAGAGCCCCTTTAAAAAGACTCCTTACTTATTCGAAATTTAGAGGACAATATTTACCAAAGTTCTAAATAATTCAATTAAATCGTTATTCAATTACAGTTCCATTGACAATGACATTCGATCCCAATTTAAAAAAAATTAATAAACATTTAGATTCAATTGTTAATTCAAATACGATTTAATTACCAATTAGATTTGATGTTCAATTATTTAAAAAGGATTTTAAATGTTATGAAACACTGTAAAAGACAAACAACTAGGTTTGTTCACGATCATTTTTGGAGACAGTCGAAGAGACTCTGACTAACTCTGACAGACTCTGAGAATGGCGTAAACAAGTGTTATTCTCCAACACTCCCCGACTGACTCTGACTGTCCCCGAGAATTGTATATATCTATACGCGTTAGGTCATAGGAGTGTATACAACAAAGTATTTTATATGTTCAATCGTTGCCTAAACAAGCGCGTATACATATATATGGGTGATTCCGCCGTAACTGACTCAAAATTACAAGAAAAATGGACTTTCCAGAAAAAGGTTGAATATCATATAATCTTTACGACAAATGCCATCTAAAACAAATATAAAAAGCGATTTCACTAAATACTTTATCCGTCAAAAGTTATACGACAATTTATTTCAATGAATTTTAGTCGATTTTTCAAAAAACACGACTACTTCTATCGCGTGTAGACGAGCTGCCTGCACAGCTGGAGTGCTCTATATCAGCTTAAATGAAACCTGAGATCAAGACCTGTCGATTGAAAAAAAAAATCGTTCAATTTGGTGCCTCCGATCGAAATTTACGGCGGTTTTAAGGAGAGCATCGAAAATCCCTGAAAATGAAGTTATGGGGATTTTTGCCGAAACTCGTCATTTTTCTAAAAATCATCATAACTTTTGATCGGGTGCGCGAAATTCAGCAAACTTTTTTTTAATCGATTGGGTATCACTTCAGCTTTGATTTCAGTCTAATAAGGACATATTATATTAGCTTTTACTTAACTACTAGCTGGGAAGGTGGTACCACTGAATGAGCATGTATCTCGCGAATAAAGGCTAATTTGGCCCAACGCCAGGACACGTGTCTCATATTTTAGGCCAACAAAGCTCGAAAAAAAGTTTTGTGCAGATCCGTTGCTCAACGGTTAGTACATCGACAAGTTGAGTTTTGGGGTGGACGGAAAGGACCCGGAGGGTGAAGAAAATGCACAACCCGCACCTTCCAAGACTGCACACGGCGCGGGATAAAGGTGGACGGAAAGGACCGAAACTTTTACATTTCACGAAATTTCAAGTTTCAACCCTCGTCGATTCGAGAGTTTTGATTTAGGGCTAATGGCTGGTTACAGAATCCGTCGTTACCTTGTGCTATAAAATCACTCGGGCTGGTTGCAGAGGCCTACAGTGCGATGCACTTCTTTGACGATATTTTTGTGCCACAATGTACGTTGCTTTGTCGGAGTGTTAAAGATGTAATCAGATATGGACTGTGGTGTCGATAGATATATAAAACCTTCAAGTTTATGACGTGTACCTTCACTTAGGCCGCGGTTACATGGATACGGAAGAGCCAGCGGAACGGCATACGGAACCCATGTAAGCCCATGAGAGTGAGAGAGAAGTGTCCGGAAAAGAGCTCTCTCTCTCACTCTTATGGGCTCAAATGGGTGCCGTATGCCGTTCCGCTAGCTCTTCCGTATCCATGTGACCGCGGCCTTACAGTGTATTACCACCGTATTCGCACAGCGTCGGTCGAAATGTTATAAACCGGAGAAGCGACACCGGACGGAAAGAACGTTTGACCTGTTATTCGCTATTTTAACCACTTAAACGACTTCGAATGTCATTTTTAGGCACGACTGATACTCAGGAGTGCCTTATAGTTTTGCCAGAGCACAAACTGTAAGTACCCTTAAAACTTATTATTTTTGTGTAAAAAAAATTTTGGTAAAAAAAAATTCGCAATCGCGGACCTCTGCGTCAGGGGTGTGTGTATGTATGTGTGTGCGTAATCAAGTTTTTTGACTAACTCATGCAGTTTTTGTCGGATCGGGCTGAAATTTGACAGAGAGCTTCGTCTTTAATGTGGAACGTGATGGTTTGAAATCGGTAAGGTTTCCTGTTTTAGAAAAAAAAGGCAGTCATTTTAAGGTGATACTTTCAGTGAAAAAAACCAGTTTTTCGGCTATAACTTTGTTACGAGATATGTTGTGAAAGACAAAGTTGTACATCTCATTGAACTACAACTTTTTGGTATTTAGTATTTTCGTCCAGAATTTAACCCAAACGTTCTGCGAGCCAAAAAGTACTCGTAAATTTATAAAAAATCGTTTCCCCCTATCTAACTTATTTGTTTGACATTTTCGATTGTACAATTAAACGTAAAAGTTGTAGATCTCATTGAGATACAACTTTTTTGTATTTAACGTTTTCACGTAGGATGTAACCCATACGTTCTATGAGCCAAAAAGTGCTCATAAAATGGTTGAAAAGTCGTTTTTCCCTATCTAACTTTTTTGTTTTACATTTGAGATAAAAAAATTAATGTTAAGGTTGTAGATCTCGTCGAAATATAAGTTTTTTGTATTCAACCTATTCAGTTATAATGTCAAATTGGCGCTCTGAATCGCAAAAAACGCCGAAAAATCGCAAAATTACTGTTTTTCCCCATTTAACTTATTCGTTTTACAGTTTAGATTACAAAGTTAATATAAAACTCATAGATCTTTAAAAAATTTAACTTTTTCGTATCTAACATTTTTGTCTGTAAGATTAAAGTAACGCTATAAATCGCAAAAAGATAAAAAAATAGCTTGTCATTTATAACAATGGATAACAATACACATCTCTCTCGTTGACAAGCTTGTGAACAGCCTTGAAATAAAATATTTTCGTCCCGTGGGATGTATACAATTTTTTACCAGCCCTGCACCGAGAAGAGAAAGTACGTACTTTCGGCACAGTATGGTAATAACTGTAATATATTTCCTCATATCAGTCGTGCCTTATATGCAAAATAAAGTTTTTGCATAAATTTAGCTGCTTGTTTATGATTGTATCAGAAAGAGATCCACTTTTTACATAGAAAGTGACTGTTTTATTAGTATATTTCGTAACAGTATGCGCATGAGAGACGGGGACATCGTCTGAGTCAGTTACGGTGGAATCATCCATATGTATATAATTCTCGGGGACAGTCAGAGTCGGTTGGAGAGAGTTGGAGAAGAAAACTTGGTCACGCCATTATCGGAGTCTCTCAGAGTCAGTCAGAGTCTCTCCGACTGTCTCCGATAATGATCGTGAACAAACCTAGTCTCTTAACTTTTGAGAACAAAGCACACAATTACAAAAATTACGTACTTGACGAAAGTATACAATCTCAATGTTAATTTAAATACCGATAAATTATCAATTACATTTAATTATTGATTAAAATAATTTTTTTCAAACAATTACATTGCAGTGCAATTTTTTAATTGATACATTATTTATTGTAGAACCCAGTTATTGACACTGAATTGTGTAATATCAAAGGTATGTGTTCATCTCACAATTTGAAGACAAACTTTTAGAAAAAAGAGAATTATAATTTTTTTTCTCAACAAACTACAAACTGAAACGATTATAGAATGAATGACGTGCTTACCTTTGTACTCCGACACTTCCAATTTTTCGGGCACATTTTTACCTACAACAATATGTTGGATACAAATATAATATCGTTGGTATTTATAGAAAACAAGATAATATAATTTAAACATATTGACTTTATAATTGCTTACCAATCATGTTGGCCTTCTCCTCTTCGCTGCGCTGCTTTTTGGCTGAAATACAATATCATGTAATGAATACGGTTGCTGTAACATTTTGAATTGATTTACAAATATTAATTATTTAATTAACCTAGTGAGCTACACTGTTTTTTCGATGATCCACACATTATCAGATTCATGAAGCTGAAGCTACCCGCTAGACTTAGCCGCTGAAGTATATGGTGGGATCCACAAAATAAAAATTTTCAAAACGAAAATACTCTACATGGGCCGTACAAATTACTGTCCGGTTTCGTTACACGGGCCATATAATAACTTACGGCCATCATACATAATTTCTGATCGGGGATCAGCTTCATGTCAGATTTAAAAATCAGATAGAAATTTGTATTATTATAAAACTAGAACATTTGTCTTGGCGGACGCTATTTTTCCTACTGAGAGGCTAGTGTGCCCTTAGTAGGAAAAATAGTACTATTTTTCAACTTATAACTTATTAGCATGTTTATTTGCATATAAATGCTATGATATTATAGTCAAGTGCCAGTCCGACACATTTTGTTGTGGATAATACGTTGATCGAAAATTGGAAAACCACAGGGGACCGCGCCGCTTTGATAGAGAACATCGTGAAGAAACACCTTAAGTCCAAATTTATTACGATCGGTAGCAAATTGATCGAGAAACGTTACATAGTACGTACCTTTTTGGAACGCATGTAGTTCGCGCTGGGCCTGAGCAATGCGAGACTTCAAAGCTATTTCTTTCTTTTTTTCATCCCGCTCTCTAACTTTTTCTTCCATCTCTGTCTCTCTTTCTTTCCGCTCTCTCGCATTTCCTTCACCCTCTCTCTCTTCTTTATCTTGCTCTCCCTTTTTATCATTTTCTAGAGCCATTTGGATCTGATGGTCGTCCTTCGGCATCTACATACAAACAAATTTTTTTAATACATAGACTTTTGGATCTAGACGGGGAGCTGGGGTTTTTTTGACCGTTGCGAGTTCGCCATGAAAGGTCTTGATCCACATAATAAGCCATTAAATTGTCTAGAAAAACCTAACTTCAGAACATTGTTTTTACATTTCTTAATACTTTTTGCTTTTCGCGTTTTTCAACTTTGGTACTAGTTTTCGGCAAAAAAAATTTTTTTTTTATGTTTTTAAATAATCAATATCTACGTAAAATCATCTACTGAACAACTGTTTATTTGAAACTTTTTTCGCTAAGACCTATGGTTTTCAAGATATTGACGAATAACTGGAAAAAAATAAGTTTTCGAAGTTATTTTACAAGTAAAAACCATGTTCCGAAGTTAGATGTTTCTAGACAATTTCATGGCTAATTATGTGGAGTAAGACCTTTTCCCTGACTAATCTAAGTAATCCTACTAATACATGTCAATGACATGTGTCAATTCACAAATACTTTAAAGAAGGTGATAACTCAGAAGTACGATAAAAAACGCTACAATTTAACCGAGCATTAAGAAACAGGATAATTAGGACGAGCACTAGAACAGAGCTTTTTACAGACAGGTTTCTGTACTGTAGGAAGATATAGCACACATAACGATGTACATCAATGTATTGGGATTATGCCTGTACCATGTGACCACGGCAATAGATATAGCTATCTCGCGGAAAAATAGTACAGGCCTTATGGGAGAAATCTGGTTTATTTTTTTTCCTTAGTGAAAAAAATGTTGAACGTAAAAACTTATTTGAGTGAATGATTTTAACATTATGAGAGTTATGTTGCACTTTATTTCTTGGTCGAAATCCTTTCCTAAGACAAAAAACAGCGTTTTAAAAGTACGAAGTGCAGTTAACCCTACATCGAACTACATATATGTGAGCAGCTCTCTTGAGAGTGTGTGTGAGTTTCGGCTGCTGCTACTACACAGAGGTGAACAACAGCTGAAAGTAGGGTTAACTGCAGTCCGTATACTTTCAAAACGCTGTTTTTGTCTTAGAAAAGGATTTCATCTAAGAAAAAAATAGCAACATAACTCTCATGATGTTAAAAACATTCACTCACATTACTTTGTACGTTCAACATCTGTCTCACTACGAAAAAAAATATAAACTAGATTTATCCCATAAAGCCTGTAGTATTACTCCGCGAGATAGCTATATATATATATATATATATATATATATATAGCCGTGGTCACGTGGTACAGGAATAATCACAATATAAAACAGTTTGAGGTATTTGTGACTGTTTATCTTTTTCTTAAGGCGCTTTTCCCTCGAGAGGCACGCCATCTAACGGTATTTTTATAAACCTTGCTCACTAATGGGGCCGAATGAGTATGTGTGCGTGTCGAAAGCACATTTAACCTTTATTTTTCGCCGTTTTTCGTTTTACTAGTACGATTTTTCTCTACAACTGACCAAAAAATTTCTTAAAGCTTCAAGAATAAGTTGAAAGTTTGTAATTGAAGACATATAAATTTTTCTCCGAGTACTCTATGTGCAACAGTTATGCGAGAAAATGAAAACAAATCACAACCAAGGGACGAGTGGCAGAAAAAATAAATTTCACAGAATTATTCCTAGAATTTTTCCTAACCAATATTTTTACCTGAAATTTTGATCAGATTGTTTTAAGAGACAATAGAACAATATTATGCCAAAAAATTATAAAATTTATTGTGGCTTCTGTCAATTTAATTAATTATTCTTTGAACATGTCTTGGATACAATTTTTTCTAAAACAGAGGAGGCAGTTGTCGAATTTTGACAAAAACTAATGGAAACCTCACAACTCCATGAATGGCTCATAATTTTTTGGTGCTGATTTGACAACAATCTTGTGTGAGTATAAACGAGTTGAACACGGCAATGTAGTTCGCAGCTACATGCCCCCAGATATTAAAAATATTTGTTTCAGATTTACCTTTTCACGATTTCATAAAGCCATGAAAACTGCATTTTTGGAAGTCCAATAGAAAGAACTGCATTCAAATATATTTCTCTGAGCAGACTCAGGCAGCGTCAATCTTCAATTTATATGAAACCTTGCGAATATTCTTATGATAATAAGTAGAGAATATCATTTACAATTATTTATTGTAAACATATTAAACATGACGTGAATTAATCCAAAACATAAGATACAACCCTTTCATAGTATTCAGCGTTTAATTTATAGTGTTGGGTGATGATGGTGATTACGAAAATAGTATGAAAAACTGTTTGTGGCGATGGTTGAACGAATTCCTTTACTAGTAAACTAAAGTATGCTTTTTTAACTGGATATCGGAAATATTTGAATGGAATAGAACACTACTCGTGTACTTTATCAAGTATTGCGGTATTACCGAGTCCATATCAACATTTAAATACTTATACAAGGATTTATTTATAACAAACTATGATGGTTTACAGTCTCCAGTGTTTTTTTGTTTCACTCCAAATTGCAAACTCTAAAAAACATAATACTGTACAATTCACATTGTAGTCCAGAAAATACATTTCGTTAATGCGATCGTGAATAAATTAATCCTTTCAATAATACTTGTTGTGAAGTAGAGAATTGTCTACTACTGACCCGTCCGGATTGAATGCAAAATAATGCATTTTTGCTCGATTTCTAGGAAAATATATTTTTCAACATACAGATGAATAAAATTCATTGCTAGTGAGTATGCATTGCTAATACAAAATTTTTTTTTTAATTCCACTTCGGAAAACATGTTTCTTTCGTAAAACATGATTTCTCGTAAGATCAAGTAAAGGGACAACACATTTTCAAAATTAATTTTAAGGTATAAAAATTATTACAGTAGGAAATGTTCGTGTTGTATTAGTTAAACACGATTTCATGCATTCATACGAACATTGAAATTTGAGCATTTCGAACATTTCGTGTAAGCGACTAATCTTTTATTTTTATAGAAGTTGCGTTAAAACTAACCTATGTTTTCCAAAAAGCATGCTTGCTTTGTTGTATACATATTTTTTTTTTTTTAGTCTTCATCTGGTACAATTTCTTAATATAATTATTACAGCGATGTCATACTACGATATTTTATCAATACTTCGACACTACTACTGCGAAGCCTGGAATTGCACGATCAACTTTTCTTGCCAGATTTTTGTTTGTATAAAACTTTGTGATTCGCTTCAACTCGTATGACAATATGATAAACTACAAAATCGTGTTCGTGCAAAAACAGAGTAGGCAATTAATTTAAAAATGTCCATATGTTCAAAAATATAATTATAAAGAAAACCTACACATAGTGGTAAATAAATAAGAACGAACATTTTAATGAGGATTTGAACAGTCAGTATTTACATTTTCCAATGTCATATTATGGTTCTCGAAATTTTATTTCAATTTTGTTTGGATTTTAAATGTAACCCCGCGTATACACAACATGGAAGAGGTTGATAAACGTGTTATTCGCAACGGTTATTATGCTGTACACAATACATTTTCCCAATTCGAGTACGAGCCTATTGAAGACCGCATAAATATAAGCACACTCTGCGTAGCAACTACAATATTTGTAAATTACTAACAAATACATGATAGTACTTGATAAGAAGAAATTATAAAGTCCAGATTTAAGTCCAACAGTAACATTGAATAACTATTGTTGTTAGTCAATTTTTCTTTGCTTGTAAATGTAATTTTTATAATTATAAAATCAAATAATAATTGATAATAATTTTTTTATTACAACCGTGTGAAACTCGTAGCTACATGATATATTTCATTCGTTATTGATTGATATCAAACTTCGTTTTTCTGTGATAAAATTACAAGCGGTTTTACTTGAAATTTATTGGTTACATTAATCTCATAGAGTTTAATTTTATTACACTACACTCGCCGAAAAAACATCACCTTCTTTAATTTTAAGCATAATTAGAGTCTTAAATACATATCTGCTCAGCTACTACCATAATTATATGGTCATCATTCAATATACTTTGAAAATTGTAGTACTGTAATAGAAAGAAGTTGAAACTTAACTTTTAATGACTTATTCACGATCACATAGTTTTGTGAAATACCAATAAAAACATATGATTTCAAATCCTCATTAAAATGTTGCACGCAGGTTAAAGTTTTTTGTGCCATGTACGTTTTGAGAAAGTGTAATAAATCTTCAGAAGCCAAAATAGGTCTGACAGCAAATAAATATATACAAACAATATACATTTTTTGGCGTATAAGACCGGCTCCCTATTATTGCACAAATTTCGATTTACATGCACGTATGTTTATTAATGTTTGAAAGAAGTTATTAAATACACATTAATAAATACACGAACATAACGCGGCACGTTTGCTACAGACATTCAAATCTTTAATATAAATATGACTTGGTGGGCATGTTGAGACATTTTTATATTTCAAAAAAATTAAAATCTTTTTCCGAGGTTGTGATTCGCATATGTCTGTGACATGGTGTACATTGTACAGGGTCGTAAAAAAAAACCAAATCCACCAAATACATTGTAAAAATTTGATTGCTGGGCTCCAGAACAAAATAAATTAATATTGTTACCGAAGCCAATGTTTTCGTAATTTATCATGCATTATTGTACGCATTGTATTATTACTGTACTGTAATGCATTGTAGAAAGTATAATCATGAAAAGATCGTATTTGATAAGAAACAAACGTAAGTACTTTTCAGGGTGCACATTTTCTCAATTAGATTAAGCGAAATATGTTTTAATACTAAAACATATGCACTTGTTATTTAGTTCTTTTTCTTTCATCAAACATTGAACATGCATATATCTCCCGCAAACACGGCAGGTTACTCTGTCCTCGTTGTTCAATCGTTTACTGAAGCACAAATAACAAACTTCCGCCATGGATGCGGATTTCTTCAGTAGTTGTGTTGCAACTTCATTTCGAAACTGCATGGGATCGAATTTTGGATCGAATATTCCCCCACAAGCAACATCATCCATGTGCTTCATAACATAAACACCACAATTATTACCATCGTGAGCAGATTGTAGTGGCCGAGAACTTGTACACCTCACTCTAGTCCAAGTCGATGTATTTAAAGAATTTTTTTTAACTTTAGATGACGCTACTAAAAAGCGTTCGAAATTATCGAAATACTTTATTGATCGTGCATCAAATGTGTCAGTTTCTATTTTTTTGGGGTCAATGTGAAAGATAAGTTTGTTAACTGTGTCTATTCCAATAAGAGTCCAGTGACTGCCATCGGTTATTGGAGCTAGTAACAAACCACTAATTTCATCTGAAATGTGGAACATAGTCCATTCGTTTGGCAACGGATGTTTGTCAAAGTCGTGTTGAAAAATCAGTGATGTCAATTGCGTTGGAATAGATACTGCATTACGCCACTTATTTAAATTTATCTCTGCCCAGGCATCGATAACATCCCCATCAATCCACGTTGAATTAAAAAGTGTTTGTAATTGAGGAGAAAATAATCTTACTTCGTGGTTAATAGAATAGGATACAGCCCTATCAGGTGAATGTCTGTGATTTCGTATTGGATGGTTTCTCATGCCTTTGTACAGCCCCACAGTAAATTGAACTGTAGGTAATAATTTATAATATTCAAGATTAGCCATTAGACCGTTTGGCATAATTATCGTCTCAATTGATGTGTGCCGTTCTGTGAATTTATGTTTGTAATTTTGTACATTTTCTAACAAGTTTTTAGCATATACATGGTCATGTATGACAGCATGCAGATTAACACGGTAGGTATTATGCATACTGTCAAGGGATAAAGAACAATCGGCGTTGTCTAAGGATGATGTACAATCTTGTTTGATACCGGACAGTTTTTTGACCTTAGGTGGATTATCCAATTCATCATCAATGCAAATTTTTTCTCGGTTTCTTTTGTTTTTTACGCCGTAGAACTTGTCTGCATTATGACGCTGCCTTATTATATCATCGTCGATGTACACAGATCCAAAATGTGTGATATCGATTTCTGTTTGTTTACTTTTATCAGAATTTTTTGCCTTTTTAATATGATTTCCAAGGTTTTCCATATTTTCAAGCATTTGTGCTGTTGGAACGATTTTGTGGCAACCACCCTTGTCTCTAACGTATTGACTTGCTAACAGTAAGGATCGCATACTTTCAAAGTTCAATCTATTTCTAGGTTTAGTCTTATCTTCGTTGTATTCACTCCAATTCCTTTCTGTTGAAGCATTCGAGTTAGGAATACATAGAACATTAAGAGCCAACGTTGATATATCATTAAATATCTGAATACCAGTTTCCGATACGTTTTGAATTAAAAACCAAAATTCGTCAGCTACTTTAGAGTTAATGATTTTATCCGAAAACTGATAAGCCGGTAGTATTTCCCACTGATGGTTAATGGCTTCAATTTCGTCATCTGACAATTTGTTAAAAGTCAACATACTAATAACATAGTTCAAGTCTTTACATTCATTGCGAAAGTCGTGACTAAGAGCATTTTTTGGATGAAAGCATTTAATGTGTGCTAAAATATCATTTCCAAAATTGCACCTTTTTTGTATTTGATGGCAAAGTTCCGCAAGGAATTCACGGCAATTTATTCTAAATCTTAGTACGGAATCAGGGGGTAACTTGTCTTGAATAGTATCTAACGTTTCTTTAGCTTTTTTACCAATATCTACATCAAAGATATTTTTGTAATTTTCCTCACTGTATGGATCTATATACATAGTGGCTGTAGTTTCAATATATTCTTTGTCCATGTACATATTTATTACATCAGTAAATAATGATTGCATTATTTCTGCGCTTTCGGGGATTATTGGTTTCTCATACTGCAAAGTCTTATTTACTACAGTCATTTTACCTAAAACTGCTTCCACAAACATTAAATAACATAGAGTAATTGGATTTTGCAGTTCGTCTAAAATGGACTGAGGAGAGTTGTCATTATTTGCTTTTTGCCTACAATTTGAGTTTTGCTCACTTTCATTTTCAAAGTATATGACAAGAACAGGATATCTACGCAAAATTCTTTCGATAGCTTCATAATACGAAAGCCATCTTGTATATATGGGTTTTTTAATAATAAGCGCATCAAGACAAACCCGATTTTGACACGTAAACCACGAATGTTGTCTTTTCGAGCTACCTTTAAGGTAGTTATAAATTTTATGTATTAAATCGACGCATGGCAATTTTTTCATCGCGTATTGGGAACACAAATGTCCGATATGACATTTACACTTCATTATAAGCACACCAGGTACGACCTCTTTAAATTTAGTTGCCACTGAACTAATATTTCCCTGCATTACGTTACAAGTATCAGAACAAAATGCCGAAATATTACTCAAAGGAATATCATAGTACTGTAATGATGAGCATATACGATTAAAAATAGTATCTGCATCTGCAGATGCATACTCATCTCCATCATATATTTCAACAAGATCGTACAGAGAATCGCAAATTTTTCCCCGCTCTTTATCGAAAAATCTAACTAATATGTTCATTGAGTGATTGGTACTGATATCAGTAGCTTCATCAACTTGTATTGCAAATTTTTGCTTTTTCAGTATCTCTGATAGTCGTTCCTGTTGAGCTGGAGCAAGTACATGAACGACAATGGATCTTAATTTTATTCGATCAAGTTTAATTTTTTTTAATTTTTCAGAATCGTCGACAATATTTTTTAGTAGTGGTAACATAGTGTTAATAGAAGTGAAAGGTAAATGTTTTTCGACAAACATAGAGGTTATTTTTATTGCCGCTGTTGCCGCATCAATATCCAT
>JAPYYV010024998.1:0-11206 GCA_030522625.1 Copidosoma aretas
CTTTTCAAGACGATTAATCGGTTTCGAAAGTCGAAACTATAAAAGTCAACCGTAAAGTCGAAAGTCGACTTTCCATTAAACTTTACCATCCCTAATCTGGTGAGCTGCACAGCTTATTACGCAGTATGGAGTACGCAGCTCTGCCAGTCTGCTACAGTGTTACTCTGCTGACTCATTCTACTGACTGAGCTCTATATATAGAATTCTACGCAGAATGTTAATTGCGCGATTGGCCCGCATTCTCTTGCACAGTTCATTGCACTTCAGTGAGCTGCTCACCCCACGTTTTGTTTACAGTGTGAACCAGGGATCCCAAACCCTGCTTGACAAGAACTCCGTTATCTACCAATTTCTTGTACTGTAAACATCATTTTATCCACGATTGACAAAATGTCCGTTAAACTTGATGATGGGAGTCACGACAAAACTTTTGTCACCTCTGTTAACGAGCTCCTGTTAAATTCGATAAAACAACGGAATGAACTTCAAAAACTCCTCGCCTAGTTTGGAACAGTCTAAATTGTTATCTATCTTGATAAAATTCTGCAGTTCTGGGATTTTTTCCTTTTCTTGCGTCCTCTGACTATTATTATCAAACAGTTCTGCCAGTTGTTTTATTGCTATGGTTTTACGCTCTCTACTGGACAGACCGTCTAGAGCTCTATCAAATGGTTGAAATTTTTTATTTTTTTATGCTCCTTTCTTTGAACTCTTCCACCCTCGTTGAAGCTTTGAATTTCCTTTGCCTTTATGATAATTTTTCTTTTGTATCACTTTTTCTAATACTGCAGCTTTTTTTCTTTCAAAGCCGCTTTCTTTGTGCTTTCGTTTTGCCTTTGTCTCTTCTCCGTAACCTAGGTTTCTTTTCACGTTCTTGTGAAATTAGCCTAATGATTAATCAGCATCATCGTAATCACCTATATCATATCATCATCATCATTATCATCACCATCATTATCATCATCATCATCATCAACAACATTGTTATGATTTTTATCGTCATCATCGTCATCATCATCACTTGCTGTTTGCTTCGGTGAAGATCTCTTCTGAATTTTTCGGGTCTTTTCCTTTGCTTGTATTTTTCTTCTTTTTTTTAAATTCTTTTCGTTTACTTTTGCCAGGTATTTCCGAAGGTGTTTTTTTATTTAAACCAAGTAACAATTTCAATAACCGCCTAAAGGCATGAGTTTTCACATTTATTGCGAGTGCATAAGATATTCTTGCGCACAACCTAGCTTACAAGATCTGATCTTATACCCTCTAGAGGTGCTTTCGTCTAGGTTGGATCTAACGTGTGAAACATGTTTTTAAACTCATCAATCGCTTTTTCAACTTTGATAGACACTTTTTCACCCATTTCTTTTTATTCCGCTGTAAACTTCGGTTTTGAAGTTTTTCCACTTTTTAGCACAGCAACCGAATTTTCATCTACCGCTTCTTCGGGTTTTTCTTCCTCAATGTCTTCGAGCTCCTCTTCTTTAACATCTTTGACGTCGTTTTTCTCTTTCCTCGGCTTTTTATCCCTGAATGGATTTAAAACATGTGAACGTTTTTTGCTTACTAAGAATGTTATGCAAATATGTAGAAATTAGGTTTCAACCATTGCCGAAAAGCTTCGTCCTTATGATGCAATAAAAATTCAATTAGATACATTATGATTCTAGCGTGTCGTCTTTAGATATGGCTTGTACATCATTCACTATGGTTTGTCTTATTTTCTTGTTAGGACATACTGTTCCGAGTGCGCATTTCAAAACCGTACGGTCGACTTTTTCCTTAGCGCCTACTTTTCGAAAAAAATTGCTTTATACTTCTATCGACTTTTCAGCATCCTGCTAGGCTTTTTGACTTTTTTTCACTTTTTTTGTTTTTTAATTTTGTCGTTTATTTTTTTAATAGCTATTTTTTTGGGAATACTTAATAGTCTAATTTTATTCTGCTGCGATTTATTTCAAAGATGGCGAATAACCTCTTTGGTTGTGTATCAAACCTTTCGACATCGTTTTGAACAGGTGGATATTCCATAGTGTGCAGAGAAGACGGCTTCGAGATACGATCTAATTTAGATGAATTATTCGTTGGTTCACACAGACTAGACAATTATAATTGGTCTGATATATCGAGGTCACCGAGGATCCGACCAAAGTTGAACGTTGACCGAAGCGACCTTTGATTGCCACCAGAGTTTGACGGAGAAATCTGAGCACGCTGGGTATTTCGGTGTCAAAGTAAGATGATAGCGATTCTTGCGCTGGTGATTGAGAGTATAATTTACGTCATTTTATCGGTGTAAGCAAGCAAAATTTATACAAAGAAGACTTTTCCGTTGAACTGGCTTTGACTTGGAGACTGTGTTGTCCCTTGGATCACTTATTATAGAGTCTGAATCGTAATCCAATACAATTTTTTTTTTCATTTGATTTTGCGCTGTTTTTCTGGGCCTGCAGAAAAATTTGAACCCAACGAAGAACCCCCCTTTCTTTCTTGATCTAAAAAAATTATTTACAATATTCCACAGCTTATCAGACAGATCATCATCGACACCGTCATTATCTGGGACGGTCTGGATAGTTTTAATCGACAACTTGTCAAATGCATCTATTGAACAGGCTGGTGGAAAATCTAGCTCAAGCTGTTTTAAGGCTATGGGGGTTGAATTGGGTTGCGATTTTTCTTTATCACCCTCATCCGACAACAATTTTTCATAACCACGTACAGGCTCTAAAGCGGTCCCTACGACTACCTGCACAGCTGGCTATTTTTCTCATTAATACTCAGAGAATCGAATATTTTAGAGAGTAAATCGTCATCGTCCTCGTCGTTCTCTTTTTCGCTAGGTTCCATAGTTTAATCGCCTAATCACAGTTTTAAATAATAATAAAGATAAGGGGATATATTGTAGCAATAAAAAACAATATTTTTTGTACTAGCCGTCGAAACAACTAGTAGAAAAATAGATGATGGTCTTTCCTTTATACTGGCAATGAAAAATAATATTTCCCCTACTAGCCGTCGAAACAACTAGTGGAAAAATAAATGATGTTATTTCCTGTATACCAGCAATGAAACATAATCATTTCCCTACACAAAATAATTTATTTATTAACAATTATTATATTATACATTGTGAAATTTTGATCCTAAAGTAATTTTAAAATATTAAAATTCACTAAATTTTCTTGGAAAATAATTTTTATGGAATTATTTTTTAAATATTTTGCTCATCACTTCTGTGTTTATAATAATCATCTTTTTAAAACTTTAGATATGTATACATCAAACATAGTACACGTAGTGAAATTAAAATCTCGGCAGTATCATCATTTAAATTTAAAAAAGGTTTCTTCAAGATTTTATGGACTTTGATTTGTTTGGACAATTGGACATGTTACTATTCGCTGTATGCAAGTGTATTCGCGCCATCTGATGGCGGAACAGTGCGCAATTTCAGGACTTTTGAGGGCTGACAAATATTGCCGATGACAAATAATTCAAGTTTACAGATGTATTACGATGCTCAACGTGACATAAAATGTACAAGCAAAAAGTTACATCGATTTTAGTTATGTCGAAATAAAGACGATACCGAAGCCAGTAATATAACCTTGATTTTGTAGTGCTGAAGCAGAACGAACTGAGCTGACCCGTAAAGTGACGCAAGCATGACGTGAATGACGTCTTCACTGAATCATGTCAGCATGTCACTCACTTTATTTTGTTCACTATTATTTATCTATTGCATTATAAACTTTAATTTGTTTTTTATGAAGGATCTGTGAAACATACGCTTATAATTATTCCCGTTTTATGCACGTCTGGCGGCTACAAGTGTTAAAAAACTTAAAAATGTGCAGTCAACAATGCATTACGCCCTCAAAAGTCCCGAAATAACGCACATTTCACTCACTATAATATGGGCTCTTCGGTTGCCTTTACTTACCCCCTTCAAGGACTTGCACACAGCGAATAGTAATACAATTATCATTTAAGTTTGTGTTATCGTTTTTTTTTGTTATTTTCTATTGGTAATCATACATAGTACAGCTAGGGCGTGTTCATTATCTCAATAAGTGAATTTTTTTATTTGCATACATAATTTTGTGATATGCTTAATTTATATAATGCATACGAATAGATTAATCGATTGTGAAAATAATTTTTCGTTTAAGATAAATACTTTGGAAAATAAATTTGGTATTCTCAAGAATTCTTTTAATCATCTGATTATATTTGATGTAACATATTTTTTATTATTTTAATGATAACAACATAGTATATATCATATTATTGATAATAATGGTATTATTTTAAGAACTATCAAAAAGCCTTCGCACATAAGAATTGTACATTTAAATAGCATCGTTCAAAAGAAGTGATGATGATAATAATAATAATAATATTAATAATAATAATAATAATAATAGCTAACACTTAAAACTTCTGCTCCATTTTTAGCGAATGATAATCATAAGTACCGTTCTAGTTACATCCTGCATATATCGAACGTACAGATGTATATGTTACATCTCAAGAATCGCGGGGGTGGCAGCACATATTCAGGACAGAGACACTTGGGTAAGTACCGGGTAAGTGCAAGCTCCCCTTCGCATAGCATCAATCGAACGCTCATCCCGTTCAACCCTTCCCCTAATTGCTCTGTACTCATCCTGACTTTAAAGCTGTATGCGATTTATCGATTTTTAAATAAGATAAATTGAAAATAACTCCTCGAATAACATGGTTGAATATTATAATTTTATTATTATTGAATAAGAGTTTTGCATGTAAAAATTTTTTTTAATCTATCAGGTCCATCAGGTGGATTAAAAAAAAAAAAAAAAAAAAAAAAAAAAAAAAAAACGTCAACAAAAAATGACAAAGATGGAAGACAATATGTAGTTAAGGAGTGAAATACGTTATAGCTATACGTTTCCAATATTTTTTGATAATCTGTATCTGATGGACTCAATAGATTTTTTTATGCCAGGAAAATTATTTTGCACACAACTTCTGCAATCCTTTATTACTTGATATTCAAGAAAATTGTTGTCCCTTATAATTTTACGTTGAAGTACAATAATTGATTATTATTTTTTTGTTTTTTTAAACCGGACTGTAATAAATTATTTGGAAAACCGTAATATTTTGCTTTTTGTAATATACTAAAATAAAAAAAAAGAGAAAATGATTCGTACAACATGTAAAATGTATTCATCAATAGTGATTGTTTTATTGTATATTAATTATGTAGCAGGCACATATTGTTATGTACAGTAGTTAATCATTCTTTATAGTTTCTGCAATAGATGTCGAGTCCTGCTTATTCTCCTACATTAACCTTACTTAATCACGGTACAATAAAACCGGAGCCAATAAATTAGCACAAATCTTCCTCAAGAACTATTCTTTTGCTTTTTTTTGATGAAAAAAATGTAAGTTATAAGTGAAACATTGTAACAATTTTTCTGTTTAAGAAAGAATTGATTTCATTCTACATAATTATTACTAATATTGATACATGTAATCTAACGAAAATTGAGCGAAAACATTATTGAATTATCGTGCACATGTTTAAAGTTCTGATTTTTCAAAAAAATTCGTTATACCTCAATGATAAAAATGTAAGAAAATAGTCTATAGGAATTATTAAAATTGGCGAATAAAGTTATTTTCATGCTCTGTAAGATATCATTATTTTTTGGATTGTATTATAATTTTTTAAAGCAAAAAATATGAAAAATCTGTTTTTTGGAATTCAAAAAAATCGTTTTAAAAACCTAAAGTTAGTACAATACTATAATTTTATTATTTATGAGCTGTAGGCATGAGAAAAAAAATATAACTCTGGATAGTAGCGGATAGTTAAATTCGGTCGTTGAGATCCCGAGATATGACTCATTTTTCACGAAAGTCTTAGTATTCCGTTAATACAAAAGAAAAAAAAGAATGTATCGGAATGATTCAACATTAAAAATGTAATGTTTAGTGCTCTACTTATAAGATGGAAGTATTTAAAAATCAAAATGGAATTTTATCCCCCAAAAAATAGTAAAAAACCGCTTTTTGATCATCAAAAATTGTTATAACTGACCTTCATAAGGTATGAACCTAGAATTGTTTTCCGAGCTGCTGGAAGATGAAAAGACTGTGAGCCCTGGATCATTAAAATATGTCGACAAGTTCCTGGGATAACTGATTTAAAAACAAAAAAATTTAGTTTTTCCTTAATAAAAACAAATTTATGAAGATGATTCCAAATGGAAAATAAAAGATATAAAAAAATATATTTTAAGCCTTAATCATTGAAATTGGTCGGAGGGTTTCCGAGATATGACTGATTACACACACACACACACATAGACAATTTCTTAAAATTATGTATTTTCATTATAAACGCTACAAGAAACATTTTTCACGCAATTTTAAGAAAACTTAATTTTCGACCGATACAAAGCTTCCTCCATGAGAAAGCAAAAAATTTGTAAAACATACAAAAATGAGTATTAATCAGATAGAGATTGAAAATCAAAGAAATTAAGATGAATAATACTCGTAATTCACGTGATAACAAACACTTGTCAGCTGAATCAATAAATAAACAATATAAACAAGATATAATCTATTTAATGAGTACAATAGAAGTTTTTGAATAGAGCTAATCGATTAGTGTAGGTGTTATCATTTTTCTTTGTAGAATGTTAAAAGGATTCAAAAATATGATTATAAAAAATAATGTTCATTGTTTTCAATTTCCAAGATTTTAACATCATGAAAATCAATAGAGATATAAAGAAATCTTTATATCTCTATGTGAAAATCAAACACACGTATACTTTGTTTTTTAATACCAAATCCCAAATCTGCTAAACATTGCATGTGTGAAAGAAAAATTCATACGTGTACATATTACATGATACATACTTCACATACAGTCACATTCGAGATCATTATACAGACAGCTAAGACAGCTTCCTTCGTGTGCTCTCAAATTCCATCAATATCCCTATCTATAGAACAAGGATATAGCAGGTCAATTGCGCTCAATTGTTTCGTAACTACAGTTTCGTACCTTTCCACCTTTTGCGCGTGTGATGCGCGTGCGCCTAAGGATTATACATATACTATATATTACGATAAACTATATATACAGATTACCTTTCATTCCAACGTGGATGCTGGGGTGGTATAACGTTACTATACAGTGAGCAGAAAGTATCTGCTAGTTAGTCTGTCGTCTGCAACAGAGTAGAGATTCTGTACCAAAAAGTATTCGGTATATATATATATATGTAACAATGATCCAAAAACTATTCATTTATTTTTTTATCTATGTGGATGAAGTTACACAAACAACAGGGAATAATAGTTGTTGAGTATTTCTTGTGATTCACTTTTCCAAATGGTTTCACATGCTTCAACGACGTGATTCCGAGATAAAAATCGACTATTTATTTTGTAACTATTACACTTATTCGTTATCAGCCGCTACCACCGTCACAAATTTATCATATTCAACAATAATGGTGCTTTTGAAATTGCTTTGGCTAATTGCCGACGACAATTTATGAGATGTGTATGAGAGTGAAATGACAAAAAGTGCACCATAACTGTTTGCATACAACTTTAGACGTTATGGTTGTCACGGCGATAGGCGATAGCATGAAAAAGAACTAAGATTTTCACACGAAACACATTGGAAGAAAAAAGAATAGTGGAAAGTATACGATTCAAATAAACCGACTGGCGTAGAACCTGATTATTTTCTAACATCCGAGTTTGAAATAAGTACATTAACAGTAAAGATCGTAGCTACTTTTGGAACAAACAAGTGATCTCGTTTGTTTCTAAAACTGTGTGCAGGTAAAAAATATATTTAAGTTGTCAATAATTTCGGAAACGTCGTGCTGTACTTACTGATGCTGTTTATATTGCAGGTAAGTGGAATATGTTTAAGTGAGATATCGACATATTGTAAAGAACTCCTCGAGCATCTTTATTGAGATTAACCATTTTTTTTGTGTATGTATAAAATTTTATTAGAAAAAATCATGCGAAGGGCACGAGAAGAAAATGTTTGACCGTCTAGCTAATGCTGAACACTTAGTCATGCGTATGTCGGTACGTACGGAAGAAGAAAAAAAAGAAGTGGGGTTTTTAAAGATACTCGGCATTGCTTAGACGTTGGGAATTTCCTAATCTCTCCTCTTTATTGCCAACTGCCCAATCGGTGTTCGGGACCATACTTATAAGTACATTAGCATTCATGCGCTGAATAATCAGTGTTCGAAACGGTGTCACAATCGACTCCTAACATTTAGAACGGCACGTTATTCTACTAGTTCATTCAGAAGATGGATCTTAACAAAGATGTAAACAAAGGTAAGGTATTGTCAAGTGTTCCTCAAAAAATTCCAAGCTTGGAAAATATAACGTTCCTTTTGAACTCAATATTTACTAAATCCGAATTTTGTATTCTAATAGTACATCAGTATATTTATAATCGCGTGTTTTTTTACTAAGAAATAAAGAAATACTTGAGTTGATAGAAAAAACGTCATTGATGCTTTCAATACGTGATTGAAATAGTACACAAAAGTATACTTTCTTTTCGTTTATCAAACCACTAATATTTATGTACTTTTAATGATAATGTGTATGTATACTCAAAAAAACATTTAACCAACGCCGAATATTCTTTCTTTATTTGACAAAAGCGCCACAAGCCGAGAAAGAGTCGCAAAAAAATTTAATTAATGAGAATCACCACGGCACTATGCCGATTGACCCTCCACCGTCTTATAATGAAGCCATGAAAAATCATCCTCATCAAGATTCAAGCTACTCAACACCAATACCATCCGCCCCCTTATTAGAAGCAAATAATGCGATTTCTCACTCTGGCAATGATTATGTACTCGGCAACTTTCCACAATCAGGTAATAAAAATCTTTATGGCTATTCGTTATTTTCAAGCAATCAAAAAATTAAAGTAATGTTGTGTGTTTTGTAAAAGACGAAAACAAAATGATCCTCGCATGAATTTATCAACAAACTGTTTGACGATGTCTATCTGTAGGTATACCAAACGATGGAAGATTTCAGCAATGGAATTCGGACGCAACGAGAATCGTAATTATCAATCGTTCGCAAATGAACGATCGGTTTGCAGCTGCAAAAACATCATGGGAAACAGAATTACTGTGGAACATCGTATTAAACGACCTGTTGTGCCATGGATATCATTTTACGATATTTGACCTGATGCAATACTGGGCATTTTTATTTTACATGTATTCGGACATTTTGCATAACATCATTTCGAGCGGTCAACACACCAATTGGGAGTTCTTTCCGATGATGCACCAAACGTTCGGAAGTGACAGCGGCTCAAGAATATTGGTAAGTTGTGCTCAAGATTTAATCGACTTGAAAATCATAAGTACTGCATGGCATTTTTGTTTATTCTTAGGACGCAACGCCTATTTCTGGTCCCAGCATAAGTGAACTTCCCAGCACGGCTGCGGTCCCCGTAATGACTGGCCCAGCCGAACCAAAAGTAATGGGAAATTTAGAAACAATGACAGTACTGCCAAACTCCAATGTATTGCATGCCCCTGGTGACCTGCCTTCTGAAATTTTACTGAACTCACCAGCTACTTCAGCTTCTGTAGCTCACCTGACTTCCAGTGAACAAGTACCACTGTTGTCTCAAAATTTCGATAGCCCTATTTTGCAGTCGGAAATATTATCCAAATCCAGTAAATTGGTAACAGAAGTGTCTCCAGTAAGTTACCAACACAAGAGAATAATAATCTAACAAAATAAAAAATCTAATGGTCAATTTATAAATTTTTTTTGGAAAAAATATGGTGTTTTGGCTGTATTGGTAAAAAACCACTGTTCTCTTCAGATGCTACAATATTAACAGAGTTTATGTATGCGCTTTACAAACGCAATATTCAAATGATCAAATGTGATTATACATACGTACATAATAAGTATTAAGAAACTATATGCATTGTTTAGCGATCAACGAACGCTTGTTTTTCTCGACAATACATCTTGGTTTGAGGTATTTCTTCGAATTGTATTATATAGGTCGAAAATTCTATTAGAAGTTATGCTAGTGATAAAAATGTTTATCATTTCAGAAATTTTTTTTAATATCTATTTTCTATGATTATGATTTTTACTGCCTCAAAATTAAAACATTGTCCGAAATATTTAATATTTTCGATCAGTGCAGATTTTTTATTTTTGCTGTTTTAACAGAGTCAATTTTTTTGTGAGTTAAAAGTTAATTCACGTTGCAAAATCTTAATGATAAAAGTTTCAGTTATTCACTGAGTTTGTTATAATCATCAAGTAACAAAATCTACATATTAGCAGGCAACTATTTTTTTTAAAGAATAATTTTGTCTTTATAAAACTGTATAAGAAACTTAATTCTGAATTTAATGGCAATTATTACTAACAACTTTTTAGTTCGGCTGTAGGTAGCTCTGGAAACCCAGTTCTCTGTGGTATAATCAAACAAATCCTAAAAAATACTTGCTTGGAAAAATTAATGATTGAAATTAATTTTAATGTTCCCTTGTATTATCGTTATGTGGATGACATAGTACGCTTTCCAACAAGTATAATTTACCATAACCGCCAAGTGTTGACTAGTTTTAATAACATTGAGCCAATCACATTTAAGGCCCTTCTAACGACAGAATGTGTGAATTTATCAGTTGGCTCAAAAAATACCACACACTCAGGTAGATATTAAAATTTCTACTCGCACCATCCGTATACATACAAAAAATAGGCGTTATTTATACTCTTGCAGATTTCGGCTATAAAGGTCTTATCCGTAATTTTATAAGATAACTGGCATACGGTACCTTCCTCAGACGTAGAGGATTACAAACTAAATGTATTCTGTTATACACCCAGTCAACAGAGTTAAATATAAGTACAGTGTATACATAGGCAGAGAACTTTTAATCAAAACATTGAAACGCAAGTATAAACGTATTATAATAAATTTAGGAGCGTGGAATCGTTCAAATCTATTTGACAGTTAAGTAATCTATTTGTATGTCGAAGTTTATTTATTTCTAAAGATTCTAGTGCGTCTAAAAATTTCCCTTTTGAGTTGTTGTGTAGAAGTTTGAAATCACTATTAAATTCATGGTTACATTCCAAAAGATATGAT
>JAPYYV010024999.1:0-11286 GCA_030522625.1 Copidosoma aretas
AACCTAATAGCCGGGGGAACAACAAGTAATAGAGTCAAAGAATAATATTTATGATAATGAATACAGAAATAAATTAATAACGAGCAAAAAAATAAATCCCAAGTAACTTCAACCCAATAACCCTGGGAACAAGAAGTAATTGAATTGATGACTAAAGAATCATGATGATGGAGAAGTATATTGGTAAATGAAAAAATAAAAATGAGTTCCAAGTGACTGTGACTTAATAACCCGGGAGACATCACGTAAAGAAATCGGATCAAAGATACCTACCTATGAGTTTTGGTTGTCATCGATTTATTCGTTCTGTGATTGGTTAATTGAGTAGACTGAGTAATTCATGTTATTGGCTGCGGTGAGTTAAGAGCGGTAGATTCAAACAACAAATTTGAAAAAATTAAAATTCAACTAAATTTTAAGTTTTAAAAATTAATTTTATTTTCAAAGAAATATTTCATACAGTTACAATTAATACATGTTTTCCTAATAATGAAAATTGATGGTCATTGATTTATTCGTTCTGTTACTACCTATGAATTTTTATTGTCATCGATTGATTCGTTCTGTGATGCGCCAAGATCGGTCAAGGGCACGTAAATTTGGAAATAAGATACAAAAAACAGTAGTTTACATTTTTGCGTTCTGTTATTCGTCGAGATCGGTCAAGGACGCGTAAATTTGAAAATGAGATTTAAAAAACAGTAGTTTACATTTTTTCGTGGAATAATAATCGTATTGATGTATTTAATTTTTGTCTTACAAAATCGAGAAATTAAATATTTTATATTAACTGTGAGGGGTTGGCGCGCGAAGCGCGCAGGGGTAGAGCCCCTAGTATTATTAATGACAATGAATAAATCAATATTTTTCGAGCAAAATAATAAGTCCCTAGTGACTTTAACTCAATAACCCAGGGAACGAGAAGTAATTGATTTAATGATTAAAGAATCATGATGATGGAAAAGTAAATGGGCAAATTAAAAATGAAAAATAATTCCCAAGTAACTTTAACCTAATAACCCGGGAGATAGCACGTAATAAAATCGGATCAAAGATTAATGTTAATGACAATGAACAAATACTTAAATAACGAGCAAAATACGAAATCCCATGCGATTTTACTCTGCTAATTCAAGGGATAACTGATAATCCAATCAATTATTATTGATTATCATGATAGATGAATAAATAAATAAATTATAAAAGAGAAGTTGTGTAGCTTTTGTTCAAAAAACATATTAAGGCCATCTTAACAATTATAAACAATGTTATAAATTTATCTGGTATAATTGTTAACAAAACTCGTTAAGCAATTAATGAAAAGCAAAGAATGTTTTCCCAAGTAAGTATATGGCTAAATAATAAGACTAAATAGTAAAAATGTTAAGGTTAGACACTCTCTTTCCCCAGTCCTGGACAATATTTATCATTTAATATTAAGATCAAGACGTTGACAATCTATTTAGATGTATTTGCTATTACAGACGTGTAATATATAATAGGTAAAGAAGTAATAAATTAATAAGAAGGGATATTGGAAAATTTGTAGGTTATGTAGAATTTTTTTTTTCAATGTGATGGGGTTATACTGACATAAGTTTAAATATATTTAACCAGTGTTATTGTCACTGAAAGATCGTTATGCAATTAACGTACAACAAATAAATTGTTTCCGATATTAACCGTACGATTTAAAAATGAAACTAAATCGTGGGAGTTTTGAAGGTTAGAGGCTTTGTTTCTATTTCTTGACTATATTTGTCATTTAGCTAACGAATGTTGACACTAATAGCAACAGAAAATTTTGTTATGTAAGGGAATATTCTGAGGTTATGTTTATAATTCTTGTAGAAAAAGACTGTTCTTCTCTTTAAAATATCTAACATATGTATAAACTTAGATAATGATTTATTGTTTATTTTGTGTTTTTATGTTATATTGCATTACTTTATTGCTCGATTTATGAAAAATTTGAGTTTTTATGAGTTTATCTGGGAGATAAAAGATTTTTAACCTTTTTTCCACTGTTCTCTATTCAATTATCTACAAATCAAAAAAAAAAAATTGAGTTATCTCGTTTCCTTCGAAAGTTATTGATTTTGAAAAATAAAGTGACGAAATCCGGCACTGTGCGTCGTTCGGAGGTGAGCCCCCAGCGTTTCAATCAGAATCAAAAGCCAAGCACTACAGCTCAGGTAATGAATATTGCGACAAAATTGAGACCGTTCACATCGGCACGTGTCAAGGACTTGGAGTAGACGATGAGCCGACTAGTATAAAATTATGCGTCCCTGAAGGTAGGAATCGGTATATAACTTTTATGCTTGATAACGGAGCCGCGACGATTTGAATAAAAATAAACCAATTAGATCGAGAACTTCCAGTAGAGTTAGGTAGTATAATAAATTTAACAGGAATAACGCCGTACCCTGTTTTGACGAAGGGCACAGTATTCATAGCTGTACAAGAAAGACCTACAATTTTTCATATTGTCCCTAATGATATTCTAATTAATGATGGCGGATTACTTGGTCGAAATTTTTGTAAGGAAAGACGAGCCACATTATCATACTATCACGATGCTATTGTGTTAGATGATGATGTGATGAACCCCATTCCGTTTTTAAAGACTTCTGAGGAAATATTTTCATTAGAAAAGGACGAAAGGGAACAAGCCGCTGAAAAACTTTAAAAGCAAGCCCAAGAAAACTAAATTTTAACCACTACGTTTGATTCAAATAAAAAGTTAGATAAAGATAAAACTAAACGAAAAATTTCTTACGATGAACATATTGCAGGACCATCAAAAAATTCGGATATACCAAGATATGAAAATTCGGTGATATAGAGGCGGACATACAGTTCCAAGATGAGTACAATGATTTAATTATGTCTGAAAGAGGAGATAGTCCTAAGATGGTTATATGCCCCGATATCAAAAGTAATGAAAACAATCAGGATAAATCTAGAAACTTACCTGACAACAAGTCTGAACGCTTATTACATGCCATTTCCCACTGCGATAACAGCATGAATCGATGCGATTATAACATAGAACAACAGAATAAAGATAAATCAGTTAAATATACTATCAAAGCCCGCACACGACAGGTAGTACAAATTAACTTAATAAACACTTAATTAACCGAAGGTTATTTGCCGCGAATATATGTAGGAAATGATAAAATATATTTAGGTGAGGGAATAGTGCGCAATGAAAACGATCAATGTACTATAATGGCTATCAACACTAGTGAAAGAGATGTTACAATTGACGTAGTCCCAAAGGAGATTTTACCCTTTGAGTATATAATCCCCGAATTCGACCCCGATGCTAATAGCGAAGAAGAAATTCTCATAGTTGAAAATGATTTTGAACGAATAGAAACACTCAAGAAACTCGTACGTACAGGTCATTTAAATTTAGAAGACCGTGATATAATTTACAGTTTAATAAAAGAATATTCTGACATCTTCTTACTACCAGCAGAGTCGCTACCTTGTACAAATGTAGTAGCGCATGAAATTCCGACAGAAAATAATATCCCAATTAACACCAAACAATACCGCCATTTTCTGGTGCATAGAAAAGTTTTGGAGCATCATATAAATAAAAAACTTATTGATGGAATCATTGAACTTTCGTCATCACCATATAATTCTCCTCTTGGGATTGTTCCAAAAAAACCAGACAGTCAAGGAAATCGAAGATAGAGGGTTGTGATTGATTTTAGAAATTTAAATAAAAAAACCATTGGTAATGCATACCCGTTACTAAACATATCTGATATCATGGATCAGTTAGGCAGGTCAGTATACTTTTCAGTGTTCGCTTTAGCAAGTGGATTTCAACAAATACCGATAGCTAAACAAGACAAATACCGATATAGCCGTATGCCAGAAGGTTTCAAAAATGCACCAGCTACCTTCCAACGATTAATGGATTTAATACTAAGAGGTTTACTAAATGTTGAAATGCTAGTGTACCTAGATGATGTATTAGTCTATGCAAAAGATTTAGTAGATCATGATCGAAAAGTTAAAATACTTTTCGATAGGTTAAGAGCAGCAAGAATGGTTCTTCAACCAGACAAAGTCGAGTTCTTGAGGAAAGAAGTAATATTCCTTGGCCGTATAGTAAGTGAAAAAGGAATTAAACCTGATCTCATAAAGATACAAGCAGAGAAAGAATTTCCTATTCCAAAGACCGTGAAAAATATTAGGCAATTTTTAGGTTTAGTTACTCCGTACTAGATAATAGAATTACCGAGATATCAAAACAAGCAGAAAACTTTAAATCTTTATTAAACGAGAATACAATTTTACAAAAATATATGAAAGACGGAAGGCTATCAATCACTTCACGGATACAGAAAGGAACCCCATGAAGTTCGAGTGCACCGACACAGGTGACTACAAAAGACAGACGATCTAAAGCACCTGAGTTAGAACAAATAACGGAAGAACCCTTGGGAGAACTTGGATGAAGATAACACAACCTCAATGAACCATAATAAGAGAAAATCAATAAATCAAAATACTGCACCAGATTTTATGCTGCTATCAGACTTACACCCTTTTCAACCAATAAATCGATACGAAAACAAAAACAGAAAAGTGTACGTAAGTCCCAGCGATAGTAGCAGTAGTACCGATAATTTCCAAAATAGGCCAAAATTAATAGATAACGTGATTACTACTAGACATTGTCTAACATATAAGAAAGATAATATAGTACACTTCATCAGCAAAGATTGTCAACCAGTCACATTATCTACAACAGAATCATTATCTACAACATTTGATGAAACTCCTATACAAATTACTGTCTGTTACGGTAAAGTTAATTTTCCAAAATTAGAAGAACGAAAATACATAATACAAACTCTACATGACAGCCCTATCGGAGGTCATAAGGGAATAAACTTATCGGAAAATTAGAGAACGGTTTTATTGGCCCAGAATGAGAAGTGACATTCTAAATTATGTACGACAATGCAATAAATGTCAGGAAAAGAAAATTGAACGAATAAAAACAAGAGAACCACTGGTGCTTACAGACACATCTATTAAAGCTTTTGATAAAGTTTCCATTGATACCGTCGGCACATTAAGAATGACACCCAATGGAAATTGCAATTTGTTAACAATTCAGTGTAACCTGATCAAATACATTTAATAGTCCCTATAACTGATTAAAGATCAAGCACACTAGCTGATGCGCTTGTACAAAATCTTATCTTGGTTTATGGTGGGCCTAGAGCAATTTTATCAGACAGACATGCTACATTTATGTCTAATTTGCTGGAACAACTTATGAGAACCCTAAGAACCAATCATCTAACTACATCAGCATACCATCCCCAAACGAACGGATCACTAAAGCGGAGTCATACCGCTCTGGCTGATTTTATAAGAAGTTACTCTGAAACTTATAATGACTGGGACAATTTGGCAAAGTTTGCAGCTTTTACTTATAACACGAGTGTACATACAGCAACAAATTTCACGCCCTATTAACTTGTATTTGGTAGAATAGCAAGGTTGCCTTTAAAAGTACCTAAAGATAAAAGATTGGAAACTAACTCATTATATTTACAAGATCTTATTAAGCGACTACAGTATATGCAAATTGCGGCAGGAAACCAACAAATAGAAATAAAAATGCAAGCAAAATCAAGATATGACAAAAAAATAAAGCCATTAAATATTACACCAGGAGATTACGTATGTGTAAAGAAGGAAGTGCGTACCCATAAATTTAATCGTTACTATAATGAACCTCCAAAAGTAAAAACAGTTTTAGAAGGGAACAATATATTACTTGAGAATGAAGACAGTGAAATCATACGAAAACACAGAGATAAATTAAAACCAGTTCCACAATAGAACTTAGTAAAAATAATATTTTACATGCCTTACAGAACAAAAACAGCAATGTGGATTATATTAGCCATTTTGATGATAATACTGCCTAAAGATCGCGCAGATCTGAACAATCACGGCAACTATAATATAGAACCACTGGAAATGAATCCTGAAATATATTATGAACGAATTGGTATAATAAAAATTTAAAGAGCTAACTGGAAGATAGTAATATGGCTTGATATTAATAAATTCATAATGGAACACACACCTACTTCAAAATTAAATGAAACCTTTAGACATTGTGTTATACAATTTAATTATCATAATTGTACCAATTACATGGAAATGGACCTATTGAACTTAAAAATAATGCGATTGGAAAAGTTTAAAGCAACAATATTGAATATAATAAATACTATGGGAACTCATGCGGGAGATACTGTTATTCCGCCTCCAAGCATAAGAACGAAAAGATTGACACCTTTTGGAATTATTGGAAGTATTGCTAAAGGACGATGATATCAACGTTATCAAGATGATATCAACGTTATGAATACTAACATTGACAATTTGCATGCAGATCAAAAAGAATACATCAAATTGTATGAACAAAATAGCCATATTTTTGCAGCTGCATTCAAAAAATTATATAATACTACGAAACGCCACGAATATATTTTAAAACAAGTTGTTGATACACTTACTTCAGGACAAGATTTTACTACCGAAATATATCTGATACATTTATCAGCTTATCTTAGAAGAACGGAAGCTACTTTAGATCACATTATTTGTTCCCATGAAGATCTGATTGACATTTTGCATAATCTACAAAGAGGCCAAGCGCATCTAAAGTTATTTTCTCCGAAAATATTTAGAACTGTAGCCCAGGATATAAAGAGCCTAGCAGGAAATCTAGAATTTGTAGCACCAATAGAGAATCTCTATGCTGGTGAAATAAGCACTCTAAGCAACTTAGATGTTGTGCATCAAGATAATGGAACCATGGTAATATTACATGTGCCACTTGTAGATCGAATCCCCTATAACCTTTATAGACTACATCCTGTAATGATACCTCAACCTGAACAAAACTGGTCTGCCTACATAAAATCATTGTATCCTTACTTAGCAGTAGCAGCACACCATAATTCGTATTTACGATTGAACGAAGTCACATTTAATCAATGTGATAAGACTGTGTATGGATACATATGTTCAGCTATGGAATCACTAAAAGAACCCTACTCTGTAGACGAATGTGAAATTGTTATGCTATTAAGACCTGGATCAGAAGTATTTAGACACTGTGAAATTATATTTACACAAAAAATGGAAAGTCAATGGATTTACTTATTAGCTGATAGTTCATGGCTATACTCGACACCTAATGAAGAACAATTGAGCATCATCTGTCCTAATAAAATAGATCGACAGGAAAAAGTAAAAGGTATATGCCTTGTACGGATGAATGATAGGTGCACGGAAAAAACACATAAATTAACTTTAACTAGTGAACATAAAATCATTACTCAAATACAATATACCTATCAGGTAGAAGTGAACTTGAACTTAACTGTATTACATGAGCCGTTACATGATATTATTGGCTTTCATGATGCAATAAAATCAATTCGAGAACTAAATTTTAATGAAGAATCATGGGAAGGTGAAGAGATAAAGGTACAAAACATAATGAACCAAATGGAAAAATTACGAACCCGCGAATTGGAGGAAAAAATATCAATAAAGTAAGAAGCTGTTTCAAGAAGAGTATAAAACGTAGCGTCTCAGAAAAATTTATAAAACGCACCGTTCCAATGAACACAGAACCCCGAGTAACTATAAAACGAGAACCAACAGAACATGAACCAACTGAACTAGATGTCGAAATTGAAAGGAAACCTAACACACCCAAATCATTCAAACCCCGACCTATAATAAAGTTACGGAGTTTAATACTCCCACGCCATACACCACAAAAGTTGGAAATCGATTAATAGATCGATGACAATTTGATACTATTTTTCCTTTCAGGCTTCATGATAAACTTTAACTCCAACGTTGAAATAACAATAAACACCAATGTTAATATAGATTACGCGTTACATAAAGTTATTGAACAATTAGAAAACAAAGGAAACATCAAGGAAATGCACGTACTTCCGGATTTTTACGGTTGTACACAACGAACTATAACTGCAATTTACGCTAGTAACTCATTTATTAAAGAACCCAAAATAACACTAAATGAAGAAAAAGAAATTTAGACACCTACTTTTAAGATAAAATCCATCATTGGTCAACCAAAAAAGATGTCTTCATCAGCATCACCAAAAAGTAATAAAAATGATATACCAAACATTGCCCCAAAAAGACTTATGTGTCTTATACCGTGGGATGTAAAAGAGAAGAAAAGAGAAGAAGACTTCTTCAATCATTTTGCACGATTTGGAACCCTGGAATACTGCTATGCCGTGAGAGATCGACGAGGACGACTATCCCAAGGATATATAAAATACATTATCACTAAAAGTGCTATTTTAGCATTGCAGAATGATGATCCCAAATTTCACATGAAATACGCCGAACGCATCAAGAGGAGTGCTAAATACAAAACGAACCCAAAAGTGACTCATTCCTCTTGCCTACAACATGTTGAGTTGGTGACATATCAAAGACATCTTAGTACATGCAGACGGCAACGGCGTATACAAGTTTCAGAAACACGGCCGACCTTTGGCAAAACTATTGATTTGCGAGAGAAAATCAGCAATAGCAGAAAATGAACCCAATAAAAGAACCTTATCATTCAGTAGTCTTCACCCTACAACAAGATATGAAGTACATCACTTTTAGTTGAAGTCAAGTAAGAAAAAAAAAAAAAAAAAAAAAATTTACAATATTCTAATAGAATGAAAACATAATATTGAATATACATACTAGGTGCAATATGTCCTTTATATTCAGAAGATTAGGTGCAATATATCTTTATCGCTTTAACATATCGCTTAACACAAATTTTATATATGTACGAATATGTAGAATATCTTCCATTGCATAATATAAAAAAATTACACATTTATTTTTTAAGCTAAATGTTCAAAATATTAGCAAAATATTCACGTTACATAATAGCACGAAATTTGAAATCATTTTGAGAAATTATTGTAAATTTATATTATTGTAATTGTAAAGGTTATGACAGGACTAGTAGTCAGAACTTAATGTATGTACCCATTGCACGAACCTCTCAGTATGCCTTCTCTTAATCTCATTTATCAATAACCTACAAATTGTTATAATTATTAACAGCACAAAATATGCTATAACAATACCCAAATAAGGGTATACATATACATGTATCAAACCCATAATCATCACTTACATGTACCTACACTAAACTTACAGATTCATTATGGCAAGTCAAGAATCCAGCGTAATAGAAGTAGGAGCTGACGGTCGACGTCTTGATTTGTTAATTCAAGGAACATACAGTCGACTTATGCTAAAGAAAATATTAGAATGTTAAGGAACCATACATTCTCTGCAAAAACAACCATGCGCGATGGAATACTTTAGCTTTGAAGCTATCTTTTACTCGCCCCAAGAACCTAAAACAGCTGAACAGGCCCTAAAAATAACACCAGCATTACAAGCGCTAAATGACACCCAAACCCAGGTGATAGAGAAGGATATAAAAACATCGACGACTCAAGAAACACCCAAAGATAGCCCTGAAGAAGGAATTGTTCCAATATTACGATTTGTAAGAGTAAATCGTAATGAGAATAAGATAAGCGTACTTATAAGAAAGCCCTACACTGTCAATTGTACTGCAGAATTCTTTAGTCACAAATATCCAATTGAGGGTATATATTTTTCAAACAAAAACCAGAAACGAGAAGATATTATTCCAGTACATATAACATATGAAAATGCTGAACAGGCGGAAGATATGCGATGCACAGTAGTATACTGCGTAACTAAGCAGCCAAGAAATTCAGCAATAGGAAAACCGAAGAACACAAACACGGATGACAACACGCTAATACGGCCGATTCAAAATCCCAATGACCTTCCTCATAAATTAATGGCAAAAGTGCCAGTAATGATAACCCCAGAGGAGTGGACAAGATTCATGATGACGTTCGGCCCTTTAAGCAACATCAAGTACCACCCATTAGATAATAAACGGGGTGACGGAAAGACCATGTGCATGGTCTTCGCTACATATTGCAATGAAGAATCAAATGCGAGAGCCCTCGACGGACTCAAAATTCACGGAGTACGGTATTCCGAACAGGACAATCATGGAAAGACAACAATCCATCCTCCGTGTGGATGTGTAACATATAAGGCAGATATGGAAGTTCACAGCCTTCTGAGCAAAACCCAAATGAATGTGCAGAAAATTTGCCCCATATGCAAAGATAACGTTAGTATAATGAAATATGATTGACACTACAGATTATGCCTTTAAACTGGTGTCACAACAAATCTCGACAAGCTAAATAAATTGACGATAGGAAAACAAAAAAATAATGAGAATCCAACAACCTTGACAACCCAAGAAATCAAAAAGACAAAAAGGACCTTTTTGTGTTCAGAAGTTTAATAATAGTACACGGTTATAGCATTATATACAACATGCAAACAAAATAAAACCTATGACACTTCACACATATACAATATCATACATATTATTATAACATATAATCGCATTCTACATTATAATCCTATTATCATTCCTTTTCCTTTCCTTTGCACAACCTCAAATATATGGAATAATTTTATAGATTAATTAGTGTTATGTATATTATTACATTACATTACATGATTTCTATACATGACAATCTATACATAGATATTCATAAAAAAAATGTGTTAAAAAAAAAAAATTTTATTACAACAATAATTACGTCTATAATATTTATCATCTTTTGATTATATTCTGTATTCGCCGAGGACGGCGATAGTTTTAAGAAGGGGAGGCTATTAAGTGACGACTTCTATTCATAAATTTATACATGAGTTTATTTCTTTCATTTATTTATTTCAATGATAAAGTTTTAAGCCTCTTAAAAGAGTCTTCCTAGCGAAAGTCGTCCCCTAACAAAGCTGACTCTGTACTTCGTAGCTCTTGGAAGTGTCCAGTGTCAACCGAAGCGAGCTGCGGAGTCCAGACTCAGCAAGTGCCGATCCCATCATTAGCTCCAAGTTAAAAGAAGAAAGCAAGACTAGAACTTCGCGTAAGGAGCATTCCTTCGCGCGGCGTTTTAGTTAGTAGCTTGCCACCGCTCATCGAGTGTGGTTTAATAATTGAAGGGCCGGATGCAATAAGGGGAGTAGCACTGTTTTCAACATTAATTATCACCATTTAGAGGTTTTTTTATGAATACTGAGATACTCTTT
>JAPYYV010025006.1:0-12526 GCA_030522625.1 Copidosoma aretas
AAAAAAAAAACAACAAAAAAAAAAAAAAAAAAAAAAAAAAAAAAAAAAAAGCTACCCCTCCGGACAGCAGGGGTAAATAATAAAAATATTAAACTCTTCACTTCTAAGTAATTTTGATAAATAAATTTTAAGTTTCTTATTTTAAAATACATCCAAAAATAAATTTTAAATTTGTTCAACACTTCTTGAAAGAAAAATTCTCTCTTCCTGGTGGTAAGTATGGCTCCTGGCAAGGACCACCTTTGAATATTCAATAAATTATTAAATTGGTTATCATATTTATATATAAAATTTAAACTGCGTTCATTTCTACTGTGTGTACATTTATTGTACATTCAATAAAAAAATTCAACGCACCGCAGTAATACCTCAAAGGTGGTGTGGAAACTTACTATCTATATCCATAAGATTTTGACAAATTTATTGAGTGGGGGGGCTGTGGGGAGGGCTATGTGATTTATGAATGGGTCATTGCTATCTCCACCAAAATAACTATGTAATCTAGATTATATAATCAGTAAGAGGGGGGGCTGTGGGGGAGATGTGGGGGGATTAGAAATTTAATTGATAAAAAACATAGGAGAAATAGAGCAAAATTTACCTCATTTTGTGGGGGGGTGTGGAGGAGCTGTGGGGGGATGAGGGGAGCATTTGAAATAAAGTGTGGGGACTGTGGGGAGATAGTGGGGGAAGGGGGGATTGGAAATTTTCTATCAATCAAAAATAACAGAGAAATACATAGAATTTTCCCTTATTTTGTCGAGGGGCTGTGGAGGGGTTGTGGGCAGGCGTAGGGGGGGAGGTGTTGCCAGCTCCACCAAAATCATTGTATAATATTGCAAGATATATATATAACGTAAAAGGCATAATTATCCAACTTATCGATATTGTTATAAGTGTACGGTACATTTATATTGAGGAATATTTTTTTGACACTCGAAATATTTTTTTCTTGAGTATAAGTTTATTTATTGAAACCCTGAATGTTGATAAATACCTTTAGTTTAAATAATAAATCAGTCTATTTACTTATTTTTTTTATTTTTTTCATCCATTTTCTGGGTAGATGTCCACTTGCACCCGTTCTAAGGCTTTGGCGTAGCCCTCTTCATCATTATTATTATATTTATTATTATTGTCAATAATATTTACAATTTTCCGTGATTTCACTATTCTCGCACCGTTTTATATACGCCTAGGATTCTGCATGTTAGGCCAAGAAAATGCCAGAAAAATATGGTCCGAAAAATTATAATAAATCTTACAAAAAACGGCCTCGTGTACTAATAGAGTTGCGAAAAGATGCTTAAGTCACATTTTGCAGGCTGACATACAAAAACTGAACCCTAAAACACCCCTACTGAAAGGCACATGTGTAAAAAAACAAAAATCATTCATCAAAGTACCAAAAGGTTAGCGGTCGACCGTTTTCTCTTTGACCTCAGTCAAGGTACAGTTCTGCTCCTTATCTAATAAGTTAATTACCAAAAATTGTTTATTTTTATAAAACAAATATCAAGACATAAAAAAGTTACTACATAATTTTTAGTGTAAAATACAAGAAAAAAATCTCTTAATCACAGTCAAACTTATATACCATTTCATGCTATATTGTAAGCTTATAGGTCTGATTATAAAAAAGCTAAGAAGTCGTTTTTTAACAAGTGTTAGAAACTATATTTTCCTGTGCGTATGCAACATCTAAAGTGCATAAATTCTCAATATTTTGCTTTTGTTAGCCGCAGATACATTAGGATATTTAGGTTTATAACGTAAATATTACTGTTATGTGTAAAAAGTGGCTGTGAGGGTACATCTCAATTTTCCGACCCTACAGTAGCAGCCCAAGAAAAAAAACAACATTAGGCTGTGCTTAAACAATTGTCTACACTTAAGTTACGCGCGTCCACTTCGTTACACAGGTAAACGTAATAATTCCTTATATCACCCTCCATGGTATCAATCCCGTTGTTGTATTTGATCTTAAAGGGTAATAATTAATACATACACAATCTGTCGTGCGACATTTCGGCAACTGGTGCGTCGCCCTCATCAGGTTTTATTAAACAGATAAATAAATACACAATTCATTAGAACACAAGATTTTTCGGAGTACATTAAAAGAGATTACAATTCTAAAACTTAATCACAACAAATATAAATGTAACAGTATAATAAAGAATGTAGCAAATTACCAAATAATAAAAAAGTTTAATAAATCATATGAGGCAGGGAGTAGTACTGTCTGCATCGCCAGTCAAAAGTATATTAAGTGCTGATAAGACAGTTAAATGTGCAAAGCAGTTGAAATTACTTATAAGTCATTCGATTTGTTTTGAATTGTTTGTTTACATATATGACTAAGATGCATAGTATCCTCCTGTCGATTGATGGTATTAATTGTATTTAAATTGAAAAACATTTCAGAGATAAGGCGCTTCTTTCTATTGTTTTCAACATCCAAAATTTTAGCTCTATTGAAATCAAAACTATAATTGAATTCGGAGGCGTCCAATGGAGAAACTAAGAGACAGTTAAAGATAAGTATCAATGAACATAAGAAATGATATGATCCGAATTCAGTGGTTTCATTGAACTTTTCTGAATTCAATCATAGTTTTAATTGCAATAGGGTTGAAATTTTAGGTGTTGAAAATAATAAAAAGAAGCGCCTTATCTTTAAAATGTTTAACATTATGGATACAAATAATACTATCAATCGACAGGAGGATACTGAGCATCTTAGTCGTATATGTAAACGAACATTTCAAAACACATCAAACAACTTATGAGTAATTTCAACCGCTTTGCACATTTAGCTGTCTTATCAGCACTCATTACACTTTTGACTGGCAATGGAGACAGAACTACTCCCTTTCTAATATTATTTATTAAACTTTCTTATCATTAGGTAATATGCTACGTTGTTTATTGCACTGTTTCATTTATATTTGTTGTGATTAAGATTTAGAATTGTAATCTTATTTAATATACTCCGAGAAATCTTGTGTTTTAATGAATTATGTATTTATTTAACTGTTCAATAAAGGCTGATGAAGGCAACGCAACAGTTGCCGAAACGACGCACCCCAAATTGTGTATGTATTACATCTTGCCCCTGAAGATCAAATACAACAGTAGAATTCTTTATACAGAGAATAATTGGTATTATATTTCAATAAAGCACTACACGTAGACACTTAAAAATACCCTTAGAAGTCAAAGGCAAGTATTTTCTTCTACTTATAAAGTTTATCATTATATTGATCATTTTAAGATTAGTAAAACGATAATGACGATGATAACGATGATAATAATTATAAAGATGATGATGATGATGGTCACGACGATGACAACGGCAAAAAGGATGATGATGATAATTACGATGATGATAACGACAAAGATAATGACTATAATGACAAGTATGACGATGTAGACGATGATGACCAAGATAAAAACGATGACGAAAACGACGACGATAGTAATGACAAAGAGAACGATAATGATAACGACGACTATGATAATTAAGATGATGACAATAATAGCAAGCATGATGATATAAACGATGATAATCAGGATCACGAGGATGATAACGAGGCTAATGATAATAATGATACTGATAATAATAATTATTATAATGATGATGATTATAATGATGCTAATAATGATTATCGTAGTAATAATTATTATAATAACAATAATAATGACGATTACGTCGATATAATGAGAAAAATTATCGTAATTTTCATCGCCGTTATAATCATCATGTACGTCATTATCATCACCGTCTGTATCACCGTCATCATCATCGTCCTTATTATTGTTATTACCATGATCGTCAACATATTTATCATCATTATCTTCATCATTATCATCATCATTGTCATCATTCTGATCATCATTATCATCGATATTATCATCATAATTATCATTATCATCGTTATCATAATTGTGATCATCATCATCATAATCATCATGATCATCATGATGATCATCGAAATCCTTTCTATAATTATTATCATACACATTATCATCATTCAAATTATTATCATCATCATCATCATCCTCATCATAATTATCATCATTATTATCAGCATGGAAATTGTCATCAGCATGATATTTATCATTATCATCATTATTGTCATCATAATAATTGTTATCATTATTATCGTCATCATCATCCTTACTGTCATTATCATCAACATCATCATCATCGATCTCATTATTATCATTACTCTTATCATCATCATTATCATTATTATCGTCTTCGTCGTTATCATCGTTATCATCATAATCAATATCATCATCATCATCACTATCATCACCATCATCATCATTCTTATAATCTTTATTATTATCATCATCATCATCATCATTATCATTACCAATATAGTCACAGTCTTTATCATCATTATCACGATCATCATAATCAAAATTTTCATTGTTATCAAGATCATGAACATTATTATCGCAGTTATCAGCATCGCAATCGTCATCATCGACTCCATCGTCATCGTCATCATCATCATTGTCATCATTGTCATCATTATCATCAGACTTATAATCATCAGTATTATCATCCTCGCTATCATCATCATAATCATCAACATTATCATCGTCGTGATCATTATCATAAACATCATCATCATCATTATCAATATCATCATAGAAATTTTGATTCTCTTCTTAATCATCATGATCGCTATAAATATTATCGTAATCATCATCACATACAGCATTATCATCATCATCATCTAAACATCATCATCATCATAATCATCATCGTCAGGTAGATACTGTAATATGAATTATAATCATTGTCGATATTATTAACATCATCGTCATCTTCATCTTTATCATTATTATCAACATTATCATCATTATTAACATCCTTAATATAACTATCACTATTATCATACATACTATCATAATTATTGTGATCGTTAGTATTATCGTAATCATAATCCTTATCATCGGAATCATTATCATTAACTTTATTGTCGTGATCTTCATCTTCATTGTCAAGATCATCATCATTATCGCCATTATCATCATATTTATCGTCACCATCATAATCATCGTCATCATCATTATTATCATCGTTATAACGACTATTATCATCGTTATTATCATTATCTACATTATCATTATCATCATCGTTATCATCCTTCATATCATAATCTTCACTATAATTATCATCAACGTCATCATCATATTCATTCTTATCACTATCATTTTCATTTTCGTCTTTTTATTATTAAATTCATGATCATTGCCAGTATCATCATCATCATAATCATATTATTAAAGACATTATCAACATCATTATCGTCATCATCATTATTATCTTTATTATCAACGTCACCTCCGTCATAATTATAATTATGATTATCATTTTTGTCTTTATGATGATCATCATCATCATCAATATCATTATAATTATTATTATTGTAATTCTCATTGTTACTGTAATAATCATCATTCTTACCAATATTATCATCATTATCATCATTACAATGATCATCTTCATTATTATCATCATGATCATTAGTATCATTATTATTATAATTGTTATCATCATCGTCATCGTCATCCTCATCATGGTCGGAATTATAATCTTTATCAGCATCAGCGTCGTCATTATAATTATCACCATTATTATCATTATCATGATAACTACGACTATTATCATCATCATTATCATCCTTATAAGCATCTCCATCATCATCATCATCATCATCATCACAATTATCCGTTTCATGATCATCTATGTCCACATTATCATCATCAACACCATCATCATTATCGTAATTATCGAAATCATTCACATTATCATCATACTTTTGGAAAATATAATCATTATTATTATGATTAACATCATCCTTATCATTTTCCGCATTATTATCATCATTATCACCATTGTGCTAATCATCATCGACTTTATCATCATCAGCATCATTATCCTACCTATAACTTTTATCAACTCTATCATTATAATTATCATCATCATCATCACCAACATCATAATTATCATAAACATTATCATAATCATTATCATCATTATGATAATAATTATTATCGTCATTATCGTCATATTATTCATCATCATCATTAGTATAATCATCATCATCAGCATCGTCGTCATCATTATTATTATCGCCGTCATTTTTATTAGAAATCACATCATTCATTATCATCATCATCATTATCATGAAGGTCATCATAATCATCATTATTATCATCATTCTTGTCATTATGATCATCATCATCGTCGGTATGTTTATGATCATTATTACCTTCATCATAATGATTATCATGCTCATTATCACAATCATTTGTATCTTTATAACCAGAATTATACTTAATTTCAACATAACCATCATTTTTATCATCATTCTTATCATCTATATCATTAATATTAGTATCAGGATGATCGCCATCATTATTATCATAATCGATATGCTTCTTGCCTTCATCATCATCATCATCCTTATTATCATCACAATTATCCTTTTCATCAATATCTTTGTCAACATTATCATCTTCAGCCCCATCATCATTATCCTCATTATTAACCTCATCATTATCATCAAAAACATCATTATCATCATTTTAGTAAACATAATCACCATCATCATCATTATGTTACTTCCCCAACATCATCATCATCATCATTATTGTCATCAACATCATTATCATAAACACTATCTTTATCATTATCATCATTATTATAATAATTATTATCGTCATTAACGTCATAATATCCATCATCATCATTACTATAATTATTGATATCATCAGAATCGTCGTCATCATCATTAACATTATTGCCATCATTAATATTAGAAATCACATCATCATCATCATTATCATCATTATCAGGAACATGATTATCATCATCGTAATTATTATCATCAAAATTACCATTATCATCATTCTTATCATCATTTTCATCATTCTTAACATCATTATTACCATCATTATTATTATCATCATAATCATCATTCTAATCATCAATATTATCAATAACATCATTATCTTTATCGTCACTGTCGACATCATCATAGTCATCGACATAATCGTCGTCATAATCATTATTATCATCATAAGTATCATCGTCATCCGCAGCGTCATCGTCATTATCATCATTATCATCATTATAATTATCATCATAATCAATATCACCGCTCTCATCATTAGAATCATCCTTATCATCATCATCATCATTACCATTATCATCATCAACATCATTATCATCATTATTATCATCATCTTTATTATTAACATTATCATCATCATCAACATCATTATGATAATCTTTATCACTGCTATTATCATGATCGTCCTAATCGTCATCATTGGCATAATCATTGTCATTATCGTCATTATTATAATGATTATTATAACCACTAAAATCATCTTTACTATCATTATTATTATTATCTCCATAATCATCATTATCATCATCATAATCATTATTATGATGATCATTTTTATCATTATTATCATCATAATCATCATTTTTATTATCATTATTATCATTATCATCAAAATGTATTATCAATATCATAATTATTATTATTATTGTCATTTTTATTAAGATCATCAGAATTATCCTCTTTATCATCAAAATCATCATCATCATTAATATGCTCATTATCTTTATAATCAACATCGTCAACATTATCGTTATTATTATTATCAAATCTACTAGTATCATTCTAATTATCATTATCATCATTCTCAACATCATAATCAACATTATCATCATAATCATCAGCATAATCATGCTTGTCATCACCACCATGATCATCATCATTATTATCATCATCATCTTCATTATAATCATCAACATTTTTAATATTATCATCATCTTTATCATCATTGTCGACATCATCATTGTCTTCATTATGACCATCATAAACAACATCATTGTCATAAAAGTCATCATCATTATCATTATTATCATCATCCTTGTCATTATGATCATCATCATCATTTTTATGATAATCATCATCATTAGCATCATCGTCAGCATCATCATTATAATCCCCATCATTTTTATTATAAATCTCATCATCGTCGTTATCATCATCATCATCATGATCATTACTACCATTATAATTATCTTCGTTATAATCATTATTATCATCATTATTATTATTAATATAATAATCATTAGCATTGTCATTATCTTTATTATCATCATCATCATTATCATTATTACCATTATTAGTATTATCAGCATTATCATCATCTTTATCATCTTTATCATCATCTCTATGATCGACCTCGTCATAATGCTTATCATCATCATTATCATTATAAAGATTATTAGTATTATCAGTATCATAATCTTTATCATCATCATCATCATTATCTTAATGATCATCCAAATCTTAACAATTATTACGTCATCAGCATTATCATTATCATTCTCTCCATTATGGTCATCATTATCATTTTCATCATTTTTATCATCACTATCATCAACATCATCATTATTATTATGACCATTGTTATCATTATTATTATCTTTATAATCATCACAATTATCTTTATGTTCATCTTTGTCGTAATAATTATCATCATCATTATTATCAATAATATTCTCCTTATTATCGTCATCATAATTATTTGCATCATTATCATTATCATCATTATTATAATCATTATCAGCATTGTCTTAATCATCTTTATTATTATCGTCATCATTATTATCATGAATTGAATCATCATTATCATGATCATGATCGTTATCGTTATCATTATCATCATTATCATCATTATAACAATTATTATCATCATCATTAATATTATCATCATCGTCATTGTCATAACACTCATTACCATTATCATTAAAATCACCATGATCATTTGCATCGTCGTCATCATCAACATCATCATCGATGTCTATATCAGCATCGCCATCATCATTATCGTTTTTATCGTCATAATGAACATGATTATCATTATCATCAATATCATTATTATCTTCATTATTATCATCATCTTCGTTATAATTATCATCCTCATCATTATAATCATTATCATAGTCATCATTATTATTATCATCATTATCATTATCAGCAGTAGCATTATCTTGACCATCATCATCTTTACGAGCATCCTTGTCGTAATAATCATCATCATCATCATTTTAATTATCATTCTCCTTATCATCAAGATTATCATTAATTGTATCATTTTTATCATCACTATCAGCATTATTATTATTACTATGATCATCATTATCGTTATCATCATTGTCATCGACATTTTTGGCATCGTCATCGTCGTCATGATCTCTATTATCAGCATCATCATGATCATAATGATCATCATCATAATTATTATTATCATGATCATCATTAACATTAGGGACAATAATATTATCTTAATCATCATAGTTATCATCATAATGCTAATTATAATCAGTGCCATTATCGTTATTGTCATTATTGACATGATCATTATCATTATTATAAACATCATCATGATCATCATTATCATTATCATGAGTATCATTATTAACAGTTATATTATCTTTCTTCTTATCCTTATCATCTTTATGGTCATCCTCGTCGTGATAATCATAATCATCATCATTATCATAATTATATTCTCCTTATAATCGTCATCTTTAATTTTTTATCATTTCTTAAATTTGTGCTAAGTACATTCGAGTAGTCAAATTATAATTATCGATGAGACGAAAAGAACCACTTCGACCTCGGAGTCGAACCAGGGAGCTTCTTCTTGCCGGGAAGGCACGCAACCACTTGACTTAAAAGTGCACTTCGGCTGAAAAATTGCGTTTAGAATTTGACATGATGAGATGAGGGAAATCGCACTGGTAGCGTGCCTTCCCGGCAAAAGGGAGCTCAGAAGTTCGACTCTAGGGCAGAGGCGGTTTTTTCCGTTTCATCATTAATTTTAATTTAACTACTCGAATTTACTTGGTATAAATTTGAAATAAATTCATCAAAATTCAATGTTTATTGAAATAAGGGCTATTTAAAATTATAGCAACCTCTATCACGTATAGAGGCTTTGTGCTGTAAGTTGAAAAACAATTTGATAGGTAAATGCCATTAGAGACATTTGTATATGCCGGTATATCTTCAGCTATCTTAATTTCATGTTGTAAATGTATTAAAAAGTGCGCTTTGGCTAAAAAATAGCATTTAGAATTTGACTTGATGAGACGAGAGAAATCGCCAATGCCTCGGTGGCGCAAGTGGTAGCGTGCCTTCTCAGCAAAAGAGAGCTCAGAAGTTCGACTCCAGGGCAGAGGTGGTTTTTTTCGTTTCATCATTAATTTTAATTTGACTACTCGTATTTACTTCGTATAAATTTGAAAGAGATTCATCTAAATTCAATGTTTATTAGAATAAGGGCTATTAAAAAATATAGCCATTTTTATCACGTATGGAGGCTTCACGCTGTACGTTGATAAACAATTTAATAGGTAAATGCCATCAGAGTGATTTGTATATGTGATCGTCATTATCGTCATGCTCTTTACTATCAGCATCATCATGATCATCATGATCATCATCATACTTATTATTATCATCGTCATTAACATTATAAACATTATCATCAATTTTATCAATGTAGTCATCATTATCATCATAATTATAATCAGTGGCATCATCATTATTGTCTTTATTGTCATCATCGACGTGATCATTATCATTATCATAAACATCACTATGATCATCAATATTATCATCAATACCATTATCATCCTCATCATCATTGTCGTCATAATAATTATCATCATCTCTATTATAATCATCATCATTATTATGATCATCATTATCATCAATATCATCATTATTATTATAATACTCGTCATTATGTTTATCCTTATTATTAACATTGTAATCATTATGACGACGTTATCATCATCATCATTATCATCATCATCATCATTTTTATGCTTATCTTCGTGGTAATAATCATTATCATCAGCATTATCATTATCATTCTCCTCATAATCGTCATCATCATTATTCTCATCATTTTATCATCATTATGAATAATATCATTTTTACCATTGTCATTATTATTATTATTATTAACAGTCTGATCATAATTATCATCACCAATATCATCTTCATGATCATCTTTTTTGTAATGATCATTAATATCATCAATATCAATATTATTCTTTTTATTATCGTCGTCATCATTATATACATCATTTTTATCATCATTATCATTATCATCACCATTACCATTATCGTCATCATTATAGTTATCATCATTGTCATCGTCATAAATTGCATCGTCGTTATCGTCATTATCTCTATAATCAGCATCATCATGATCAATATCACAATTATTATCATCATCATCATTGACAATATGAACAGAATCATTTTTTTGGTCATCATAGTCAACATCATCATCATAATAATGATTAGTGCCATCATCATTATGTCTTCATCTTCATCATCAACATGATCATCATCATTATCATAAACATCATCATCATTATAATCATCATTATTATCTTTATTATTATCATTATCCTCGTTATGATTATCATCATCATAATTATAATTCTTATCATAATCATCATTAGCATTGTCATTTTTATCATTTTTATCATTATCATCATCATTATTATCATTATCAACAGTAGCATTATCTTTACCAACATCATATTAATGATCAACCTTGTCGTAATAATTATCATCATTTTTATTATATTTCTCCTTATTATCGTTAATATAATTGATTATATCATTTTTTTCATCATTATCATCATCATCATCATAAACATTAGTATCATCATCATTCTTAGTATCATTATCACCATCATCATTCTTATCATCAACCTCGTCATAATAATCATTATCATCCTTATTATAATCAGCATCGGCATCGTCCTTATCGTTATTGTAATAAAGGCCATCATTATTATAATAAATCTTATCATCATCATCATCATGATCATCATCATCATCATAATCATCATAATCATTATCATCATGATCATAATTTACATCATCATCTATCTTCGAAATTATCATCATTATCATTATTGTCATTATCATTTTCCTCATCATTATTATCACTATCAACGTTATAATCATCATTATCATTACCATTATCATCATCATCATTGTAATCATCATCATCATCGTCAGCGTTTACGTCCTTATCATTGCTATCATAATTATTATCATTATCATCATAATCATCATCATTATTATTATTATTATAAATCTCATTATCATCATTATCATCATCATAATCACCATAATCATCGTCTTCGTCATTATGTAATCATGACTATTATTATCATCATCATCGTCGTTATCATTAATATTATCACAATCATCATCATCATCATCAACGTCATCATCATCATCATCATCATCACAATAACCATTAACATTATGATCGTGAACATCATCATCATTTTTATCATCATCATCATCATCATCATCATCATCATCATCATCATCATCATCATCATCATCATCATCATCATCATCATCATCATCAT
>JAPYYV010025010.1:0-13344 GCA_030522625.1 Copidosoma aretas
TTAGGTTATTGAGGTGACCTCGCGAGGGCCTCGACTACGCCCCGTGATGCACCTCTTGAGGCACTCGTGAGGCAGCCTAGCGAGGGCCTCATGAACTATGGAGGTAGCCCCTTTAGATTTCTGATCGGGTAGAAAGAGCAAAAGATGTTTCCGTCCCGAGAGCAACACCTGGGCTCATCAGTAAGGCTGATATATGGTGTGCTCTCTGCCTTAGACAACGAAGGAGTCGGGTATCGAATGGAAATGATCGCGGTTATATATGAACGAATGTCGATTTTCGCCACTTGCGGAGAGCAGAATCTGGGTAGAGGTGTCGTAACCATCTAGCGGGCGAAGTGGGAAGCCGGTGCGTAAGGCGCGAGTAAGGCGAGTCGCCACATATATACAGTCGTTATACAACCACCCCAAATCGTCCAAATACACAGCAACTTCTTTGGCCGAAACAGTGTAAATCTCTCGTTAGACCCCAATTCGTCGAAACGTTCCCCACAACGCAGTACCTAAGAGAAAAAAGCGTCGCGAAGTGGCTCTAGACAAAAGTCGTATGACGAAAAGCCATCGAGTTAGCATCAGGAGAGAGACGGGCAAAACCGCATCGGAGACAAACGAACGGCCCTTTCGGCCGATACAAAAGACGGAGAGCAAGAAGAATATAAGAATAAGAGAAAGACGACGAGGAGCCCATTGAGCGGCGAAAATAGAAGCGCGCAAATGACTCGTGTCTCCCTGTTCTGTTTCCCTCCTCTGGACGATACCAAAGTCCCCATTGTCCAGTCGTAACGCGTTACTGTGATATAACAATATATTGCATTATCATAAACGAGTATACGTGCGTGCGTGCGTGCCGTGCGCTTCCCATTTGGGGAAAACCGGAATAGCGAGAAAACTGGTATTAACATACGCGTCGTCTCACTCGTAGAAACTGACCCCCCGCGTGGAGCGTGCAGATACAGTGCCATATGCTAATCTGACTGACCAGTGGGCATGCATATACACCCCGTCCACGGATGAATAATGAAAAAAGGAGAGCTCGTCGTTGTTATTGTTGTTCTCGTTGTTCTCCTATAAAAGAGCATGCACGCGAGAGAGAGAAGGGCCATGGTGGACAATGGGCCAGGCGATAAAGAGATGAGACTCGGCCCATTGTCGCGCGCGTCTTAATACCTCGGCGTCGGTGTGTCCAGTCCATCACGTATACGTATTGGTTTAACTGGTTGGCGGTGGCAGAAGCCGCGGTGTATATAAGCACACAACACGGGCGCACAAATGCGTACACTTGCACGCGTTGCAGGCCGGTTTTACTCGGACTGCACTGTATATAATATACATCTTATACACGCGGCCTATGAATTTTCGGGCTATTGTGCCGGTGTCCAGGCGCGCATAACTCGTTCTTCTCTGTCTATAGGCGCAAGGTTACGGCTGCTGCATGCCCGCGGATGCCTCGCCTCTGTTATTACGCTGTGGTCGTTCGGGGGAGGTTCGAGGGGCTTGCCGAGCATTGTTGGCCCGAATGCGATTGTATGCGGAATCGGCTCGTGCTTGTCTTGCCTCCTGCACTTATGCATGCATGTTCATTTCTGTCATTGTTGCAGTCATCGATACCTAGACTTTGGTGTGTACCTTGTCCTTAAATTCCGTGAAATAGCTGTAGAGTCTCCGATAATTACAATGAAGAAAACAAATTATAAAAATTATTGAAAAATTTCAGTGACAATGATGGGTTGTGCCGAGTGAACCGGTTGTGTCTTGCCAGAATAGAAAAAAATTACAGTGATGGAACGGTAAAACTAACTACCACAACCTTACCAACGATTTTTAAGCGAGTTCGATATATTGTTTTTTGTTCCAGTACTGTAATTTTTACTGATTAAAAACTATATACTTTTCACCGTTCGGGCGAAAATTTTTCTATTCCGACAAGACACAAGCGCTTTGAAATGCAGAACAGTAATTTTTACTGAAATTTCTCTACAATTTTTATTTTCCTCTCGCTGCAGCTCGAGATTTACCAGAGCACCGTCATTACCCATCAGCCACGCGGCAGCTTCATCGTCGGCTTGACTTACCTCTGGTGCCACGCAGTCTGTCCAGTGCGGCCGGGTCTTCCCTGGCCCCCTCCCCTTCTATCAAAAAGCACACCCACGCGCGTGCATTAAACCGAGCGGAACGAGGAGTGGAAGAAGGAGCGGACGAAGAATAAGAAGAAGAGGTGCAGAGCCTCTCTCCCTCCCTCCCGGAAAAAATTCCAGACACCCCGCGGAGTGGCACGGCTCTTCGTTCCAGCGCGCGCGCATCCGCTCCCAGAAAGAGAAGAGAGAAGGAGAGCCTATCAATGAGCCGGCCGATTATCTTGATTTCTTACACATGCCCCCCCCCCCCCCCCCCCCCCCCCCCCCCCCCCCCCCCCTTCGCCTTCTTCTTTTTTCCTTCATCTTTCGTAAATGGACGGCCCCTCTCCCTCTTCTCGCGCACACTCGCCTGATGCCCGCGGTGTGTGTCTGCAGCATATACGATATACTTACCTTTTTACGTGTCATTTGCTACCATGCCTCCGCGGGATTTTCTGGCCTCGGCCTTTTTTCTCCATTTTTTGTTGTCTTGATTGTCCGTGTTGACTTTGGTTTTGGCCACTTTATTCCAGCAGCTCTCCGTATGAAAGTATCCCATGTGTACACGACTTTAATTTTATTCATTTATTGACAATCGCGGGTTCTCGTACAACGAAAGTGGCTCTGCCATCGTTCGCGAAAACATCGGATACCAAAGGAATTTGCGGTTGTAAAAAGAAAAAAAACGACAGAGAATACTATATATAGTCCTTGTTAACGCTTCTGGCGCACGGGAAGGAAAAAATTCAGCACTCCTAGCGCCACAGGGCACCGGCACCCCCCTCCCTTTTCCGGGAAATCTTGAACAGAACGGAAGGAAGAACACTCGAAGCCGCGACCCAACCACTATACATCTACAGGCGAACTGTTTACCCCCGGCCCAAACGCCTGTTTTGACGCCGCGGCCCGAAAAAAGGGAAAAGCCGCAAGCGCGCACAGTCCTCTCCCTTCCGGTGGCCTTCTTTCCGAGTACAGACGAGATTTAAGGGCCGGCGGCAAAGAAAGAAAAAAAACGACAGAGAATACTATATATAGTCCTTGTTAACGCTTCTGGCGCACGGGAAGGAAAAAATTCAGCACTCCTAGCGCCACAGGGCACCTTGGTCCACGTATAAAGAGGCCTGGATGGTGTTCGAGCTCCATGACGAGAGCGGCGAGGCGGTTCTCAGCTACGGGCATTGTGCCCTCAAATTTTATAGAGTAGTAGTATACGTTACTTATACGCGTGCGCCGGCGTGTTTACTTTAAAAATACAACCGCGTTCGTTGCGCGTACGCCGCTACTGCTAATTTCGGCGAAGCCCGAGGCGAAGCCGCTTGTGTAAATAGTGAAAAAATAAAGGTGAAACACTCGAGGGGCGATTAAAATAATATCAATCATCGACGAGCGCTGCGCGGATCCCTTTCAGCGAGCGAACGCCCGCGCCCTGCATCTGCGAGAGCCTCGCCTAGCGTCCGGCCGAAACTGAAAGGGAATCACAATGGCAAACTGTGCAGTATCTCCCTCTACGGCCGTCATCTCGTGAGCGCGCGTTCAAAGCCAACGTGTAAGTTTTTGAAGCGCGCCATTGTCCGGATCAGGGGCGCGCAGGTCGCAGCGACGCCTCGCACAATGGCTCGCGTCGCCTCCTCTTCTCTAATTCTTCTCTCCTCCTCGCTCTTTTCTTCCTTTCTTCCTTTCTTTTATTCTTTTTTTTTTCCTTTTCTTTTCTTCCTTTTTTTTCATTCCGTTCACCCTGCCTGTTTTCCTTTCTCGCCCTTTTGTGCGCCCGTGTGTATTTTTATACGTACGTGCATATATTCTCCTCCCCCCCTCCCCCATTTGCACTCGTTTTTCTCTTTTCTTTCGAAGCGAATGGGGCTTTTCTTTTCGTCCCTGTGTTGTCGCTGGATGTCGTTATAAGGTCCGGCGCGAGGAATGCAGGGATGTATTTTCGGGGAGGAGGAGCGAGGCTCGCTCGGGCATTGAGTTCTTCCGCGAAGGTCAGCTGCTGGGCCGGAGTTTGAGCTATGGTGTTATTTTGATGAATTGTTTTTTCTTCCGCTAATTGACTGGAAAGGAAGAAAGATGGACAAGTCGATAACGGAAGAGAATATTTTGAAGAGGATCGTACGATAGATAAAGTAGAGAAACTTGAAAAAGTAGGAGAAAGAGATTCAGTGGTTCAAGGGGAAAAGTTGAATGAGGATAAATTAATGAACACAGTACGACGATTCGTGGAAGAATAACCAATAATATTGATCATGGTAAAAGATTCGTACGTGACAAGAGGACTGCTTGGAGAAGATTTTAGTGACAATGATTTGACTTCAAGGAGGCTCTTCAGTGTAAATATAGCACTAAACTTTAAATAATTATGAAGCTGTCATTTAAAACTCAATAATAAAGGGGATTATTAGATCAAAAAAGGAGTACTTTGTAAGTGAGAAAAAAATTATTTCATAAAATTTCATATATATCGCATGTGCGTGTATAATTCCAGTTTTTAGAAACATTCTTGTAAACAATGACTGTCTCATCGGTTTTTCCGAGGGTTTTTCATGCTATTTCAAATTTTCAAAGTTTATTTTATTCCTCAAACGATTTTACATACGGTTACCATGGGAAATTTCAGAAAATATTTAATCTGCAAGAAGTTAAATGGTACTAATTATACAAAAACGTGGGAAAGCTTCCATTACCCACAAACCTCGCTATAAACAATTACATCTAACTTCTTTTATAGTCAATATTTTTGAGAATTTCTCTTGATATCCCTATCTGAAATCGTTTAAGGAATAGAACAATCTTTGAAAATTCGAAATCGGATAAAAAACCGATGAGAAAGTCATTTTTTATGAGAATATTTCTAAAAACCAAAATCATACGCACCTGCTGCGTACGAAATTTTAGAAAAGAATTTTGTTCTCACTTGATAAAGATTTTGTGTACTATAGTAAGCAGACGATATATTGTGCGAGGTATATGAGGCAAAATCGGAAGGAATGGTAGCAATGAACTCTGGAAAGAATCAGCAATTTATCACAGTGGAGAGGAAAAGCTATACACGGAATCATAATATAAGAATAGTGACACGTGTAACAAGTTTGGAGGATGGAAGTTAATCAACTTTACGATTCTATGTGACATTGTTGTGCATCCCCGAATGGATAACCGATAGCTCGGTTACTATATAGTGAAATGCTAACTAAACGAGCAATACTTACACATCGTTTCTATAGGCACGCTCTTTCTCTCTGTGTATTATTTAACTCAATAAGTCACTGTGATCGACGAAAACGACGAAATGAGTTTAATTCAAATAGCGTGGGTCTTTTTTTTATTTCATCATCCTGTAGGTGTACATATGCATACTTAGACAAAAATGTTCAACGTGAAAAAATAAACAACACGCATTATTCCCCACTTTACCGCCCGTGAATCGCAAACGGCCACTTTGCCCCTCGACCCGTTGATTAAATAACTCAATAAATATCACCAATCGACGCAGCAAGCGGCCCCCACTCATCCCCCGCCTCGTAAACAGACCCCACAGGCGCGCCAACTTTCAAGCCAGCCATATGCAGCTCGTACGTACAGTGAGCCAGCCGGCCATGTACACTGTATATACACGAAAATCAAGAACCCGAGAGCGATACGCGTATAATATACGCCGTAGCCATCAGCACGCGCGCCTTCCGCGCTCTCGCGTGCAGCGAGTGTCCGTCCGCCAAACGGGCGCACACGCATAACAGACGCGAAGTGCGAACGCCCCGCGGAGTATCAGCGATACGTATACATATATAAGTACAATATATGCTGATGATGACCATCGAGAGCTGGTTTCAACAACCGGACTGCGAGCGAGGCCCAGCGGGGCGTCCCCCTCGCCTCCCCCTTTCCGCACTCGCTCGCACACGTCCTCTTTCTCTCTCGGCTCCATCCCGACTTTCTTCCTCGCCCGTTCGCCGTTTCCGAGCTACGCGCGAGGTGGTCTATACATTTTTTTGCCAAACCGCACGCCTCCGTGGCTTTTTGGCTAAGTGCTCCGCTCTATAGGGGTGCTCCTCCACAATGGAACGGATCGGACGGGGTCAAGGGTTGCGGTTCGGGGCCTCGCGCGGGGCCAATTAATCAAATTTCGCTGCACGCTTCGGCCTTCGAACTTGAATGTCTGGTTCGTCGGCTGCTTTTGCGTTCCGTATTCAATATGCATATACGTGTATATGTGTATTATACGCGCACATGAGGACATAGTAATATATACGCATAATCGAGCGATGCATCGGTCATAGATTATTCAATGACGAGCCAATGTTTGGAGACCAGACATTTTTTCACGAAAGCTCTGGATTTGGTTAAAAAAATAAACAATAATTTTTTCGTAATGATCCGCTTCACGTATTAAATACACTGTTGAAACCAAACGATCGAGTTGACCCACGCCCACTTGGATAATCATCATCATCATCATCATCATCATCATCATCATCATCATCATCATCATCATCATCATCATCATCATCATCATCATCATCATCATCATCATCATCGTAAAATACCATTGTACGAGCACACACTCCCCCCGGGAGCTCCGACGCAACGTCACAAACAGTCAATTTCCCGAGGGCTCATTTTTAGCCCGGGTCACAACCACCGGTGCCACATGTAATATAGCCCCCAATACAATCGGGGGACTCTCAGTGCCCTGCGTTGCCCCTTTGATGACTTCTGCGTCGCACAGCTACGTACACACCCACTCTGGGATCCGGACTTTCTTTGCAGGATAANNNATGTCGCATGCACGTTTGAAATAATGGAAGGGGGTGGATTCGCAAACAACGACGATCTGGCGAGGGGCGGGAACTTACACGTCGCCGGCACGAGCGGGCGCGCTAAGAAAAAAAAAACGCTATTGGCGTTTGACTTGTGGATTCGACTCTTCGAGCCTTTCGCTAAATAGTGGGCGGGAGAAAGGGATGATCGGGTGGCTGGCTGCCATTGTTCGCGGGCGCCCTTCGATTGACCGATGCCGTTTTAATTGCGTGCCTGCTTTTGACTGCGCGATCGTTGGACGCTTCGGGCCACGTGACTCGGCCTAGATGGTGGTTGGGTTTTGACCGACTCGTTTGCCCGTTTATAATGAATGGGTGCGTGGTTTTGCTGGAGTTGTATTTCAGGCTGGGTTTGTTTGTACTTACGTGGCACTTGGGTTTTTTTTTAGCTTTTTGAGAACATTGGTTGTACGTGAAAGCTTATTCCATCAGAGCTTTCCAATGAGATTTATTGAATCGAAAAATAGTATTCAGATAAAAAGTTAGCTTATACCGTTAAAAAAAATTTACAGTAAAAATTTTGCACATTTGTCGTATGGTTTGGTACCGTAGATGTCAAGTTGCGTCCCATGAAAAGTATTGTATCGACGGAATTTTGCAAGAGTGAAAAAAATAAACCTATAATACGGCTTCCAAGAAATACTTTCGGATTCCATAAACTACTGAGGAACAATAGTTATATAACTATATTAATACTTAAGCAGTTTGTTTTACTCTTCACAGCCTAACATATTTATATTCGTTGAAGCTATAAAAAAAATACAGATTGAAGTTTACATGAAAATGCGCAATTCCAAGAACAAATCAAGAGATACTTTAGACAAAATAGCATTTTTACTGGAAAAAATGTTGAATTATCTAAATGGTTCCAATCATCGATCTCGGTTCCAACACATATAGGTGATTTCCGAAAAACGTTTATCAATACAGCTATTAATATCTTTTAATGTTGAAATTTCTCATATTTTTTCAGAAAGTGTCTAAGAAATTTTTGCCAGTATATTTATGGATATAATTTAATATTAGAATGTCTCCATCTCTATCAATTATTTTCATTGAATAGAAATACAATTTTTTTAAACACGCCAGTATTTATATAAATCATTATACTGCCAGTCCGAAGCCTGGATGAAGTGTGATGGGAAAAATTGTTATGACTCAACGACTTAATGATCAGAACGCAACTCGTCCATGAGATAAAATAACCGGAACGCAAGTCAACCATAGGAGTCATCAGAGTTATCTTACGGGACGAAATTCGACTCTAGCCAGTCGTACTTTCCTCAAATTATTCTCCTTTTTCATCTTACTTTAAAGATTTCTTTTTCTTGACAGTGAAGTATGTACATAGAAAAATCGATTATAAAAAAACACCAGAAATGCTTAAGAATAAGTGTTAATGAGTTAATAAAAATAATGCTCAGATTACTGGAATTGATAAGTTATGTCGATGATTTGTGAATTCAAAAAGTTAACTTGAATTGCATGTAACTGATGATTTATATATTATCCCTTAGCTTGACAGGTCTTATTCAAATACTCTCATCATGTACTGTATTTTTCGTACATTTGATTTCTGCACGGACCGTATTGTAAAAAGCTGCGATGTAAAAAATCGATCTTTCCATACTATTCAAAAATTTATTTTTCAAACTCCAAAGAAGAGTATTGTACCGGAGATTTGGAACATCCACAATTCTTCTCAGTCATCCCAAAATGTTACGATCAAAATACTATCAGTTGTGAAGGCGTACAATAAACTTTACGTTGATTTTATCCAGAACTGTACTACGGATCTTTTTTTTTTGGAACTACTGATACCTTTTGTACGCGCTAGACTTGCATATTAAATGACCAGCATATGTCTGCCATTCTAAAGGATAACTAATCAAAAACGCATTTCTTACGGAAAAGAAAACGGTTTTACGGTGGCCCGTAAATAGCTCTGCTTAATAAATTTTACAGCCGATATTGAGAAAGAAAGAGACAGATGAAGAGGGATGACACCATAAAACGAACAGATCTCGGACTACTGCGCCCCCGAGAGTGGTAATAAAATAAACTCACGCCCCTGCAGCCTTTTCTTCTTCATGAAAGCCGAGTTTACAGGCGCAATTGACTTTCACTTAGAGGAAAATCTTTTTTCCCATAAAAGAGGCAAAATTTGGGGTCTTTCTCGTATTCCTATTCTGTCATGCACAAGGGGACATTAGTGAGCCACGGCAAAAGTCAAGGTTTAGTTTTTTGGTTGAGTGAACAATACGTGGGACCACCTTGTCTCCAGTGTCTTCTAGATATCATCAAAACAGGAAATGGATTCGAGTCATAGGTCCGACACTCAACTTGAGAATTGGTTGATTAATGTCGAATTAGTCAGAAGGGTAATTCATGTTCAAAGTATTCATGTTGAGAAAATAATTTTAAACGATTTTGAAATAGAAATTTCATTTCAAATCTCTTTTCCTCTCTCTTTGTCTCCCAAAAACTTTATTATTGTAAACATTATCCATTTGTCTTGTTATGTTTATGAGTTTTTTTTTACTATACACTCTTTGATATAATTTTGGCATATGATTTTGGAAAAATCATCATGAACTATACGGTTATATTTATAAATATCTTATATGAACGTTGTATCAAAATGTTTAACTTTACATTACAATATGTAGCTTTTTTTATTCTTCGTAAACATACATATAGTTGGAAACACGTACTCCAGCACTTACGCACACGCACAGACACATACAGGCTTCTTTAATCATGCTTAAACAGACATAGGACGTTGATCGTAAAGCGCTACATCACGTGTGCTAACACTACTCAGAAGACAACTTTTCAAACTAGTTGAGTCGCATACAACCCAAGAAATTGCTTCCGTTTAGACTGCGTATATTTATTCAAAATCTTAAAACTATTGCATTAGACAATTTATTGACGCATTTCGACAGCTTGGTAAAAAGAACAGCTAACTCAAAATTTCAATGGAAAAACCGCTTACTTGAAAACAATTTTCACTCCCAAGTTTTGCTGTAGCAGTTTTGCTATTTTATTCATGAGCATGTAATGAAGATAAATTATTCTTGCTGTCAGAATACATCACACTAACTTGGCATGAAAAAAAAAATATGTTTCCAAATTATCTACTTCTTTACTATGATTTCGAGTAAAAAGAAAGCCCACCATCTATACGCTTCTCGCCAGCACTGATCGATCGCTCAGTAACTATGATACAAACTTCGCAAACGACGACGTACAATCGACGAGAGCAGAGTCTCGCGCGTGCTCAGATTCACCTATACACGAAGACCCTCTGCCCTTTAACCTTGAAAAAGTGAGCGAGCCAAGGAGGTAGAAAGGAAGGAGAGCCGCATCTTCCAGACGGAGTTTTACGATCGAGAGGCGCAAGCCAGGGATGATTTATTTCCTTCTCTCGGCGCGCTCTTGCAGACGGACGGACAGACAGACGACCGGACGGACACTGTACAGCACGTGTGGTCATGGCTGCGAGGTGAAAACTACGCATAGTAATGTACGCGTGCATGCACTCGTATATCATCCCGTAAATATGAAAAAGGTGCACCTCCCCGACTACCTTTTTTTCTGGAAATCGGACGTAAATGGTTTTGTTGTTTTTCGAGGGTGGTCGCGGTGACGTGGAAGAACGAAATCCGGAAAGACGGGCCCCTCTTGGCTTGGAGTCAGGCCGAGGGCTTGTTTTTCTAGTTCCCGCAGTTTAGGAAATATTAGCGATGAGGAAGTGAAGGGGGACGAGGACCCCGTTGCGATTCGATCGGGGGCTGCAGTGCAGCTTCCAAGGACTTTTGTTTTTGGATGAATGGCCGCTCAAGGGGTTTCGCTTGTCCCTTTCGCATTATTCTTCTCTGAGCTGGGAAAAACTCGGCCGGCTGACCGGGGCCGACGATTTCTCTTTGCTTCTCGTGTACTTTGGATGGGGAACTGTCCTCATCGTTTGTAGAGCAGAATCCAGTTTATTGCACCGATTTGTCGCACAAAGCGGGAGGAATCTTCTTTAATTTATAAACTTTTCGGTAATCCTAATTACTTCGTGTGGGAGCGGATCGTACGAACACTGATAGAAATGATTCCTTGTAGTTATAGAATGATTCATAATTCAAGCCTTTGGATTCACAATAAGCAAATAACCTCTTAGTACAGTACTTACTTGCAAATACTTGATTTGTCAACTGTTAACGATCGAGCACTTGCTTGTATCTAAATCCATATTTATTAACAATTAATGACTGTAACTTGAGTACAAAGAATCCTCACACTCCGTCTAAAAAGCTGAGGTTCGCACGCCAGAATGAGGGAGTCAACGTTGACGTCGAGCATCAGACTTCGGAGTATTGTTAGGCACAGAGGACAGCTGAGGCCCGAAAACAAAGCCTGAACGCCGAGATGTTGGGCCACGGCTGTACGACTGAATGAGAGAGCAAAGGCCCAGTGATGGTGATGGTAGCTCGAAAAACGCCCGAGAGCGTTCGGATGATGCGTGTACCTCTCTGAGTCTCTTGTTCGAAATTTTTTCCGCATCTAGGTCGGATTCTGTCCTGGCAAAGATGACTTTTTTACGTAGAGGCACAGTAAGAAAAGTTTTCCAAGAAACATGACCATTCTCTGAGGAAATACAACCACATTACAAAAAATATCATTTGGTAAGATTGTAATTTTTATGACGTACGCGGTAAAATCTATCAACTTCCTTCAACAATACACCAAATTGTTTTTGTTAGAATACTTTACTCCGGGTATCCATACTCTCTTTCTCGAGAGATGTCGAGGCTCGATTATTGAGCGCGTGATTGTGGGCTGATATGGGCTGCCTAAACTTTTTTTCTTTCCAAAGAAAACAAGGTTCTTTTCTCACGTGCGGATGAGAATATGATGCGGGCGCTCCTGTATATATGGAGCTGCCTCTGTGTGCGTCGATTGTTTGACAGATGCTTTGGCTTTGGATTTCTCTTTTTCTTCTTTCAGCCGCTGTAAGGACGAAAGGATCTGTCGCTTGGGGCTTTTTGTTCTTCCTTTGTGAGGAAGAGAATGGGGCGACGGATGCTGCTGAGTCTTTTCAGAGGGGCCGTAGGGCCGCGAGAGGAGGCGCCCACCGCGTCCTCTGGGATTTCCGGGAAATTGAAAATTGTCTAAAATAAGATAAATCTTTCTCTAATGGGAATATTGCACTCATTTTTCTAATTATTTTTACATGAATCACGTTTTAAGGGGATGATATGATCGACTCGTTCAACAGAAATCTAGAGCTTGTTGATGTATATTGTAATTTTTTTAATTTTAATAACGTTTGATTTTAGTGAATTCACAATACGCAAGTACAGAGAAACTCAATTTATATTATTCAAGAAACATTACGATTTTGATTTTCAAATCAATAACTTTTCATGAGTCCTGTGCTTTTACACACGCGTTCATTAAACATTAATCAAATTCAATCAAATAACTAAAAAAAAGGCTGAGTATTACATCCTCTGAAGTAAAAATATATTTACATTGACTTTGGCAAGTGGTACATTGACAATTTAGCATCATTACTTTCACGAGATGAGAGTAAGGCAATAAATTAAAAATGTATACAAGTTTTCTCATCCACAAATTAATGTACACCACCTGCACGCTCTAGAAAATCATGCTACGACATTAGAGTGGAGAATTTTAATGCTCATCATCTACGAACGGAAATAACTTCCCAGTGAGTTCTCTCAGCTCTTCCATTAAAACTGTCAGTATTTTATTAAAAATGAAAAGTAGAAGAGAGCAAATACTCAGCCTAAATGTCATTAGATTTCCTACCTGCGCTGGCTTGTTCCATCCATACGACCACATTCCATTTACAGATTGCATCGTATAATTAAATGCACAACAAGCGTAAACTCTCGCGCATAAAATCAGGATAAAATATGCAAGCTCGTTTACAGAAAAAAAAAGGAAGAAAAAAAGGAAGCGGAGGGAGAAAGAAGGCGGGGAAAAAATGTCGGTTGAGCCCAGTGCCGATGCGATGCAAATAATTTACATATAAATTTCTGCGTTTCGCGCTCAACGGAAAGAGAGGAGGCGTTGCAGAGAGGATGCGCCACTTTTGCTTTGACGTAACGCGGCCGCTTTTTTCCTCATCGCTATCTCATTAGTAACTGCCGCGAGAGTAGTAGCGCGGGGGCGTCCCTTTTGATCAATTGTACGCGGTTGTGCGCTGCTTCTGCGCCGTCGGCCAAGTTATGCGATATTCCCTTTCTCTTTTTTTTTCGTCTGTCTGTCTGTCTTCATGTTTTCAGGTCGCGGCGCTCCCCCCCCCCCCCGCTCCCCCCGATTAATCTGCTTTAGTACACACGCGATATCTCGCGAGCGCGTACTTTCCGGTTAGTTAGACGCGATATTTACTTTTTTTC
>JAPYYV010025011.1:0-10848 GCA_030522625.1 Copidosoma aretas
AAAAAAAAAAAAAAAAAAAAAAAAAAAAAAAAAAAAAAAAAAAAAAAAAAAAAAAAAAAAAAAAAAAAAAAAAAAAAAAAAAAAAAAAAAAACAACAACGGTCGATGGAATACTGTTCTTCTGCTCGATTGAAATTAAACAAGGTGATGTATTAAAAATGAAGATCAAATGGCGTTGAAAAATCAGTGAAAATCTTCGTAGTTTAAACAAATGTTTCATTGCGGTTAAAGTAGATTTTTTGTCTATTCGTCTCCGTTTGTATCATTGATTCTACCATCATTTAAGATCCTACAATCTTAAAAATGCTCGTTAAATTAACTTTATTCGACCTCGTCACGGCGTTGTCTCTAAAAAAAATTACGTACACTGATGCGTCATGCAGACTGACGAAGTGAATCAGAGAGACTACGAATAAATATGCAGCAACGTGTATTCGGGGAAATCCCGCAATATTATTCAGAAACGGGAATGGTAGGGAAAAAATCACACCCACTAAGGGTCCGCAACAGACTGACGCGTGCACGTGATCGAGAAGACAGGAATGAAGGAGGGGAGACATCGGACTTGACGACACTGCTCGTGCACGTACCTTGTATCAGTCTCGAAGGAGGGCAGAAACCTTAGACAAAAGCCGTTGTCGTCTGTTGCTCTCTCTCTCGTATACTGTGTAAATATGTGACGTGACAGGTGAAGATCAATTTGTTCACACTCTGCGCCCGTTTATGATACGTTTGGTATGGATACGAGCAAAAAAGGTGGGGTCTTGTTGTTGATTTTTTAATTGGAAAAGTGCTGTATCGAGTACACAGGATTAATTTTCATTGAATAAATTAATCTTTCTTAAATTTCATGCACAGTTTATTCGTCTAAATCAGCTGAGAAGGAATACGTTTATTCGCCTGAATGAAAAGAAGCACTTTTTAAGGACTGTATACGTCAATGGGAAAGTTAAAAAAAAACTAAACGATTTATTAATTGATTGAACTTTATTTTATTACCAAAAACAGTAATTTCTTCAAAAAGTTTGCGCTATCTCCCATGATACAGTCTATTTTAGCTGTTACGTGAATCAGATTATGTGACCTCTTATTTAACGAAGGATTTTTTTATCGATAATCCTATTTGTCGCCAGAATACTGAAAGGATTCACAATTTAATTAATGATAATATTGAAGTCAGTACGGGTGCACGTAAAGCTGAGTAAAATTCAGGATTGATCAGATAATGACTTTGAATTTTAGTAATCAAGAGATTCATGGGCTCAACGTTAATTCCCAGAGTTCTACACGTATGACAAAATATAGAATGACTTGCACAATCCACTGAATTCAAGTCTGGATTCAATCTCTCTACTATTCAACTCTTGTAACCAGATATTTAACAGACATTTTGTTGACAATTTTCAAAGTTGAGATATGATATTTATTAGAAAAATTATTGCTAGCATTTTGTTAAAGTATTCTCGAATCCTCGGGTCGCCGTTCCATAAAAAGTTGTACGTATTCGGCGGCTGCTCGAATGATTGTTTATGAACGCCCAGTCACGTAATTTGATTGCGTAAAAGAACATTGAGTATTCGGGTTGATTATAACTTTGTTGTCAGAATTTCATTGTAATCAACATAACACAGAGCAGAAGAAATTCAATGGGAATCAGAATAATAACCCGAATAAACATCGTTGCATAGAATGTTTTCAGACAACCGACAAGACTAATGTACAAAGGCTGTATTCAACTGGATATCATTGTGTTCTATCGGAACCGAACAATTAGAAATGTATTTTTTTTTTGTTTTCAATTCTATCCATGCCCATTATACAAGGATACTGCATATGGAAACACTCTGGGCTACTAGACTTAGACTTAGGTGTACATGCATGCGGAAAAAATTGTATTCATGAGAAGAAAAAACCTTTCGAGCGTTGGAGTTTTATTGCTCAAATAACACACGAATTTGGTGCAGTGATCGATAAAAGAGGCGACGCACACAAATCTCAGTCGTTATCTTTCACCAAGAGTATGAGTACGCGTATTCATTTGATCGAACGATCGAGGGAGAATTAACGGCTCACTCTCCGCGCCGTGCATCGATTTCCCTGCGTTTTTATGGCAGGAACTAATCGAAAAAACGAAAAATCACGAATCATCCCGTTCGATCGACGGCCGTCGGAAAACTTCCCCGTGCCAAGGCCGGGTCCCCGCTCCCGACCCCTCCGCCGCGGCTGCAGCCGCGCGCTCTCCGTCCCGGACCGAGCAAGCCCATCCAGCGTCCGGCTGCCGCCCACGAGCTCCCCCGGAACGCCGCGCGGCGCTTTGTTGTCAAAGCCCGCCGTGGAGGAGCGGACGAATTTGACGCTCGCGGGGGGTGAGCCAAGAACCGGAGGAGGGGGCTCGATGAGTCAGCCGAGCGACGGCTCCTCTCCGTCCCTCTGACGGCAGGCCAGCGCGGGCGTCGGGAGGAGGGACGCGGTGTTGCCAGTTGTCGCGGGTACACGCATTGCACCGGCGTGCGTTTTTCTCCGGTCGCGTGTACGTGTGCATCGTACGTGGGACGGGTGTATCCACGAAGGAGGAAATCTGTCCCCGTCTGTCTGCGCGATCGCGTGTACCGGCTCGGGCCGGAGCGAAATGATAATTCCACTGCGCATATCATGGACGATGGGAGCTTTCGTCCACGGTATGAGTGTGCACAGGTCGCGTCCAGTCGGACGGGGAATCAGCGCGAAATCGTATTGAAACTTCGGTCCGGCGGGATGCATCGCCCCTGTCGTCGGTCGGTGTTTCGATGTGGTGGTGGTCAGCGATTTTGCTCGAACCCTTGCTTCTTCGACATAATGCGCGCAGCTGATTGGTACGAGAATGCGCCTGTTTATTGAAATACGTTCGTCCGAGTGGATGGCGGCTCGAGGTGAGCTGCATTTGCGACCTGTAGGCTTGAAAAGTCCGCTTTTCGATGTTTCGTCTCTGGAAGAAGTGGCCTATCTTACGTAGAAACAGGGGCAAAGTGCGACTGTCCTTCCAGACAGCATACGACGAGCACAGGTTACAGGCTCTGATGTTTTGCAAAAAAGTACGTCCTGCACGCGTCCATGCGTCGCAGAGAAGCGAGAAAAGGAAGCTTCGGAAACAATTATCGATCGTTCGATAATGAAGTTAAACAAAACATCTCCAAGCGCTGTACATGCAAGACAAGAGTTCGGATCGATCAGTTCCGAAGGCGATGGAAAACAACAACAAAAAACAACCGTCTGCTAGTGTATTATGTATTCCACGGTTGTTAACGGCTGGAAAAAAAAAACTCGTTAAGAAAACAAGACGGTTTTGCTCTCCTCTTTTCTTATCTATGTAGTAGAAGGTTTGAAAATCGACAAGTACGTATACGTCGGTGTTACAGTGAGTACTAGGAAAAATTTTCATGTCAAGGATGTAATTTGCTCGCAACTCGCCAACGAATACCACTACAGTCGTTTTGTGCAAAAAAAAGGGGGTGGAAGGAGAGAGAGACGGAAACAAAACTACCCTCAAAAGAGAGTAGGAGGAGAAAGGGTGAGGGTCGCGAACGTCGCATCGTCCTTTTCCACCGATTGCTCTTCTTTGAAACGTCGATACGCGTGCATGTATATCAGAAAATTAGAGGCATCAAAGCGCACTCCCAACGTCCAGCAAAAAAAGAACGATGCATGACTCGCTCGAATGTAAAAAATTGGAACAGCAACAGCAAGAGGGACAATCTCTCTGGCACCCAACTGTTTGTACCGAGGATCTTGGTTACCCGTTCGCCCGCCCTGAGGAGGATCCACTTAAAACCAGTTATAACCAGCTTGGACGGCAAGAAAAACCCCCTTGTGACCGTACGGTTAATCCGAAAGAGTCCAAACTCGCGCAACAACAACGAGACTCGACCGAAAAAAATAATGATCATCGATACGTCTACAACGTCAAGGGCACGCTTCATTTCAGCGCTGCTCCCGAACCTTTCCTCCCTGTAATATACACAACGAGCCGCGATCCCTCGCAAACATATCATCATCGTCATCACAGCGCGAGGGGAAAAAAGAAAAAATCTCCTCGACGCCGAGGAGGAAAGATTCGACGAGCGTACCGCCCGATGTACATACGAGTTTCTCGCAGGAAAAGACACAAAGACGGTCGGACGGAGAGGAGGGATCGCAACGAGCGACGCGAGAAAGATAGAGCGCGTGCAGCTGTGCGGAGAGAGGAGGAGGAAAAAGCTCGGAGGAGGAGGAGGGAGGGCGACACACGGGGCGAGTGATCGATAAGCGAGGCGGCAGCGCGGTGCGTATTATACATGTACAAAGTCCGTCCTCGGGAAAGGTTGTGGGAGCGAGAAGTCACACGTACGCGCCCGCGCTGTAATGCACAACTCTCGCGGTGTGTATAGGTATCGCCCCGGAGGGAGGGGGGGGGGGGGGATCGATTTTCCCCCCCCCGCCCACACAAATAACCCCGTAACAGTTTGCCCCCCCCCCGCCGGAACCCCCCCCCCCGGGCCCCCCTTTGCTCGCACCGCGCTGGAATCCGCACCACCGGGTACTACAGTAGACTGCAGGAACAACGACTCACCCCGAGCGCGTCCGAAGCCCCGAGCCAGCGCCTTGTATGGTCCGTCAGTCCCTCGCACCGGGAGTAGGCGCGCACTGGCCCATGGCGCTTCTGGCTCGCTGGACGGACGGAGGATACGCGGGGGTGGGGGGAGAACCGGGGAGTCTAGCACCACGCACCACAGGGGGGAGGGGGGGCAGAGACCGGAGCCAGCCAGCTAGTGTCCAGCCGGGGAGTCCTCGTCGTCCATGGCACTGCCGCCTACCACCCGGAGATACAGTTTTGTGTTCCCTGTGTACAGGGGGGGGGGTGGTTTTTTTCTTTCGTTCACCACTGCACCGCGCTCCTACTGGGGAGGCGGACGAAAGAAATAAAAAAAAGTCGCGTACCCACTGCACCAGGAGCGCACGCGCGCACGACGACCCCTGGCGCGTTGTCGACACTCGACTGCTGGCGTACGCCTCGCGTGGGGGTCCTCCGGCGCGCGCTCGTCGGGGGTGGTTTTATTGTGGCGCGCGATGCGAGGTGGATGCGCGAGGCGAGAGAGTTTCAGCGCCGGAAGCGCCATCTGGTGCATGGTGGGAGGGGGCTGGGGGGGTGTCGGAGCGGCGCGGGCGCCCTTCGGTCTTTTTGAGAGGGGACCGAGGACTCTGGTGGCGTGGGCGCATCGGCGCGTGGGCTGTTACGCGGTCTTCGTTTCCAGGAGATTCGGTCGGTGGAGGGTCGCGTTTGGCGCGGGACGAGTGTTTTTCGGGGACGGCGCGCAGGTGGGTGGGCGAATGCGAGGCGTTTATCCGTGTTGATTTTTTTTTCGGAAGGATGGGGCGACGACTTGGTTTTGGCGCGATGAAAGGAAATTGCTGAACCAAAGAGTGGGGAAATAACTGCGTATTATTCTTCGACTTGGGTGAAGCGAGGGTCGCTAAACTACTTAAGAAGGGGTTATTAATATATTTACCAACATTGGTGGTTGAGCATAATTATTTTCTTCCGTTTGGTTCGATTGGGAAACCGCGTCATTCTTATCATCTCAAGTTTTTAGTTAAAAGTATTTGACGTATGTACATCATGAGTCTGTGGTTTGGAAAGTTAAGTAGAAACAGACGAGTCAGGTAAGTCAGGTTGGATGATGTGCTATAAACGACAGCGACCCAACCCTACCTGCATTTGAATTCTATACATTTTTTATTTGCAAGTTCTAATTAAAAATATTGCCGTCCATGAGCTTATTAGATCGGCCGGAACAAATGATTCTTAGCTAATACAGAAGTAGATAAAAATCAATTCCGCCTATCCTTCTATGTAGTCAGACACTAAATAAAAGCGTAATTTGCTTGGAGCCAAGTTGCCCCTTTTTCCCATAAAAATCTGAGTGTACCTTTTGTAGGGTAGAGCTTGGTAGGTGTTTTTTTTTTGTTTTTGTTTTTTTTTTTTTTCGGAAAATTGATGAGTTAGAAGCCCTGAATTCTATTTACAAACATACGATTAGGTAGAAATCGAGACTTGAACCTAGTTTCACTGTATTTCGAGCTTGACTTTCTCCGTCATATACAAACGGACCGCTTTTGCAAAATTGTACATTTTGTTTTCACTTAATTTATTACAATTAACTCATCATCGCATTACTTGATACTACAAGCAAATAATCTGAAAAACGCGTTCTATTTGCGTATTTGAATATTGTATTTTTATTTATGCAGTGTATAATTGAAACGTACTAGATTGATTCGATTGAAAACTTCGCTCGTCTCATCGATTTCCTTTTTTTTCCTGATTAAATTACGATAGTATCAAAAATTAAATCTCACAATCTCATAGCGAGCGAGTATTTTTGTTTGTATTTTTATGAATTTAGTACAATGTCTGTTACTGGTATTCACAAAACTGCAGCTTGAAGCAATCAATACTCTTAACGATCGAACCGTCAATCATTCAAAGTCGTTCATTCGATGAGTTCAACGATTTTCCGGATTTGGGTTTTAAACAACATTTACATTACTACTATTTTTTGTTTATTTTCATTGAAAAAACAGTTAAAATACGAAAAATGATATGCCTTGAAACATGTATCGTAAAAACTTATAATCTACGTGTGTAAGTTTAGGGGTAGTTTTTAACTTGTAAATGTTTGTCAGCCAATAAATAAACCAAAGTGAATATTACCTTAATTATCCAAAACATTAGGAAATCGGCTGCAGACACCTCTAGCGAGTAGCGAATTCCAAAATTCGTAACGTTAATGGTACTTTTGCAAAATCTATGTGATGGTAATTATAAGCAACTGGTGACAAAACATTGAAATGTGACGCGTATAAAGAAAAGGTTGTCAAATCATTATATAAAGCAGTCCTTGAAATGATGTGGACATAATGTATTATCATACACGTGCATGTAATGTTTCGCTCGGTTAATTACACTGACGCGACCAAATACCTACATACAACCAAATGCTCTATTTAAACAAAATACATATTTAGTGCTATGTATTAAAACCTTTAGCATACAGTTCCAAATGCGTGTTGAGTAATCTCAAAAAGATCAGAAGAAACTAAGTATAATGCACTTCCACAGTTATTGTGTAATCTTCGAGATGATTTCTATCAGCCTATCAGTACAGGAAGAGAATCTATCTCGCGTGTTGAGCTTGCAGTTTGAGGTGGGGAGGAAAAAGATCGTTTCCCTTTTTCTTTTTCAGAAAAAAAGTCGCGCATGAAGAATTTATATTGTTGGCCCGAAGGCAGGCAAGCTTGCAGGTAAAAGTCTGCCAAGGTACCTCAAAAATCTTCAAAGCATTGCAAGTACGCGAACGCAAAAGAGATTTGGATAGTAGAGACTCTGATGAAAGATTAAAGTGCCTTTGAACCTCCTACTTGCAGTATAGTTTTATTGCAATGTCATAATTTAATTTTTGACGTATTATAACTAAGTTTTGAATGTATGTGACTGCAAAAATATTTGTTATAGAAGATAGAACTACTGCAGCCCTGTCTCGGGCTGTCTACTTGACTGCGCGTGCACCTGATCTCCAATTAACGTCGAGCGTAGAATATGCGCCACTCGGTGTGCCGCACTCTAGCGTACTATAGATTACTCCTCATTAAAATATTCAAGATACTATATGCATTAAAGCATTGTGTAACATTTAACATGAATTTCCTAGCAGGTATAAATGGGGGGAATATCATAGTATGTTTCAATGAAAATCGTTTCTTTATTATCGAGACGGTCGATTCGTGTACTGTACTTGGATGAAATCGTATCGAATCTGTGACATAATTCACACTTGAGCCTAAGCTTACGTCTAAAGTTTTACGCACGTGCATATGGATACATAAGAGGGGACTAAAACTACTAAAGCATGGTACGCATATATTGTAGTAAGAATGTGTACTGAATGCATCATAATCGTAAATAGCAAGTCAACGATATATATATGAGAGATGATGACACCTCGCCAAACGGAAGTTTATAAGAAAAGAAAAAAGAAAAAAAATCAGCATTAAACATCCGATTAGGGCCGTGACGTAAAAGAGCGAATGTATACATCCGGCACTTACGTTTAAAAATAACCATACCATGAACTGCGGAGTTCGGTCTAACAACGATCTATATTTCTGTAACTTAAGAAAGAAGTCACGTGGAGTTGCTAATAGTGCGCACAGGCCGGTCAATCTATGTGCTTGAGGCTAAACCCGAGGCTAAACCTATGCGTATTCCTCCACAATAATGTACCGCCTACGGTCCATTGAGGTGTGAATCCTGTCGGCCTATATATACACTCGACAACTCAGATACGGCAATCTGTTTGATAATTTTTTATGATTGTACTGGCTTAGGCCATTCATTTATTTAATGGATAAATTTTTTAACAATATGTAAAATTTTACTGGTCAGACCATAAATAAAAGAATGACACAGGTTGATGTGTAATCGTGCCACGATCTAAAATTTCTAAGTTTATAACAAACAAGACTGTCACATGATGGACTACAGTAGACTGGTCACAATCGATGTTACAATTGAGCGTAATTAGGTTGGAACGGCTTACTTTGTGAGCAAAAGGTGACCAACAAGGTGCTCGCATATTTACGCATGATTCCAAATCCAATCCTTTTTCACCCATCGAAATTAAAAGGAGCATAGATTTGTGGAAAATTAAGTTCCATACGACCTCGTCTACAGTTCATGTATCGTACGAAATATAAATAAAAATGTAAATCCGGACAAAAATGTATGCACAACAATGAAGTTAAACTTCACCACTGCATTCGGATCTAAAATCTCTGTGGGGTTCGCGAAGCTCGAGCTCACCGGCATCTAAGTACACTTTTGGCGAACTCCTCGCACCTTCCAAATCGTTACGTATCCCAAGTCCAAGGCAAATTCAACCATACACGCGAATACGCAAATCATCACCCATACGTGCAACGCAACGAGATCATTGACGCACGCGATCCGCAGCCGGCCAGTCTGCGAGCGCGCACACCAGGAAGCGCGATCCGCGAAAATGGCGCTTTTTCCCCTACATCTACTACCCTAAAGATGCATCGCTCGCGCCGATAGTAGTAGAGCTACACGTATACATATGGGTCATTTCAGAAAAAACGGCATATTTTTGTATGTGAAATAGGATTTTAAAAATTTAGTGTTTAGTTTTTTTTAATTATTTGTTCTGTTATGTTAGCTCCAAACTAGCTGGAAACTTTTGGGCTCGGCTCTATTGTCATTTTCAGACAATGCGTGTTAATTTAAATTAAAAAATGCGTTGTTCACAAACATAGGCTTCGTAAAATATCGCAGTTTTTTTAGAAATGGCCCTGTACACGCTTTAAAAAACTACTCTGTTTAAGTTTCAAGTGCTGGTAATGATATTACATTATTAGTTGTCAATTATTCGTCAATGGTCATTAACTTATGTATGTGTATGATTATATGATACAATTATAATTAAGTATCATTATACGTATACGTTATTAAAAACTACTTTATTTAGGTTTCGAGTGTAAGATAAGTACACTCACGAAATATAATCTCCTTGTTTCTTACTCTGTTGTTGATCGCTTACTGCCCGGTATAATACACGTATTCACTCGACGAATGACTGTATGACACTGTGAGCTTAGTCAGTTGAGTGAGTCAGTGGTCAGTGACCTAGCTGAGCTGCGCACTTTATACTGTGCAATGAGCTGCGCAGCTCACCTGATGTATTGTTCACAGTGTGATCTAGTCATCCATCGAGTGAGCACGTATTTCACTGAGCAGTAAGCGGTCAACAACAGAGAAAGAAATAAGGAGATAATATTACGTGAGTAGACTTATCTTTCACTTGAAACCTAAATAGAGTAGTTTTTAATAACGTATACGCATATAATGTAATCAGATGATATAATAAGTAATACGAGTAACACAATAACTTCACTACATAATACATGCATGAATCATTTAACGAAAAACGGGATATTTTAGTGTGTGAAGGAGTATTTTGAAAATTTAGTGTTTTGAATTTATTGATTATTTTTTCAATATGTGATATCAAAACTAGCTGGAAACGTGTAGGCCCGGCTCTATTGTCATTTTTAGAAGACGCATGTAAATATAAATGGGATTTTCAAAAAAATTCAAAAAGCATTACGGTAATGACATACCTGCTGTGTAATGGTACTTTTTTGGCAATTCTGAAGCCCCAAATAGGAATTTTATAATGAAATTCAGTTTGGTACATACATGCACATCAGAAGCCTTCGTACACTACAGTCACGTCATTGATAATTTAAAATACCTTTAAGATTAAAGCCATCACGGTATAATGACCGTTTATTTTACTCAGCCGAACTCTCTATATTTACGATGACACTGCGAGTAGCCGCATTCGAATTCCTAGTTGAAAAAAATTGTTCGATATGCTTGTTCGCTCTACTGTATAAAATGGTAAAATCCAAATGTCAAGAAATGGACCACTTGGCCCTACTGAATCATTTGTCGCGCGCAATTCAAAGTGTCAAAACTAAGATTCACGCTTGAAACGCCTTTTACACTTTCAAACCTTTTTTTTCAAATACTCTACGTTCAGAAAGTGTACTAGATGGTTTAGATTATTGGAAAATACAGATTGAAAAAATTAAAAAGTTCACACATAGGCATTACAAGCCGCTAAAAATAAAAAATTTCAAATGCTTCGCGTTACGGTATAAATGACATTTTGACCTGTTTTTTTTCCATCTTACAGCCACGCAATAGTAAATTTCGTCACAAATGTGCATCTCTCCAGGGCGGTCCCTGGGCCCG